>JAJAGP010000729.1:12591-308470 GCA_025084515.1 Ancistrus triradiatus | reverse complement strand
CGAGGGCGCTGACGTCATTCCAGGGACGAGAGGAAATGGACAGCACCTGACAGACTAAATTGCGAGTAGAAAAATAAACACGCTCGGGGTGTGTGTGTGTGTGTGTGTGTGTGTGTGACTGATCCTGTCATCACGAGCCATTTGCATGCTAGCGCCTCTTTTGTCTGAAATTCCGAACACCTGGGGGGCGTGTGTGCTGGAGGGAGGGGCGGCTCATGAGTCTGGATTTAGAGCCTGATGTACTGGCTCAGGGGAAGGTCTTCATTATGGGTAATCATTTCCAGCAGGAATTTGGTTTTTTACATGGTTAATAAAGGTCCTGGAGTCGATCAGCAGCAGGACTGTGATGAGGAACCGAGCCGGCCGAGGACTGGAGGAGGATTAGGCTTTAGGTTACCCTTATAATCTCGATCAGATCTCAAGCAGAGCACAGACACAGCAGCTCAGAGACTCGGACACTCGACCTGGACCAGGACGAAACTGGCTGGGGCCGCTACCTTGTACACAGGAAGAAGAGGGGCAACAAAACAGCGCTGTACAGAAGCCCCGGATTTCACCAGTTCCTCTGGGGTCAAAGCCCCAGTTCCGGCCATTTCTCCTGGACCAGGGCCCGGCCCACTCCTCAAAGATAAAAGCCCCAGTGCCACCTGTTTCTCTGGGTCAAAGGCCCGGTTCTGTTCTACTTTGGTCTGTCTGTGTTTCACTCCTCGAGCCATGAGGTCGGTCTATGGTGCGTAACGGACCAGGGGTGCCCAAGAGTGCCAAACTTAAACATGACATCATCTAATATTAGAGAGTCCCTACATTTGCACCCAGAATTATCCGGAGTTACGACTGATGCAGGCTATCAGGTCAAACCAAGCAATGGAGGCCTAAGGGGGGTGCTCAGGGACCAGCGGGTAATGAGTGTGTGTGTGTGATTCTTACTCGGCCGAAGATGGGGACGAGGTGATGCTCACACATGGAGAACATGTCGATGTCCTTCACGATCACCATCTCGTCGTGGTCTTCATCAAAGATGGCATCGTTCAGAACGTCTGGAAACATCAGCGACGTCACAGATTACACACGACTCAAACACACACACACACACACACACACACACACACACACACACACACACACTTCATCCTCCTGCTTCTCGTCCTGCTTTATCTGGCCCTAACTCCGCTCCAGCTTTTCTCTCTCCTTTCAGATCTTTAATTTCCTGCCTCCGTATCGGCGAGGCGGAGCGTCCGATCCGCGTCCTGCCACCCAGACCCGCTTATCGACAGACCGATCGGCACGGCCTGTGTGTTCAATAACAAACCGCAATGTAACAGCACAAATCAGAGATAAGCGTGTGAGCTCACGGCCCTCATACACACACCGTGTTTGTTCTGCTGTTACCCATATTACTGCACCGACAGAGAGAGAGAGAGAGAGAGAGAGAGAGAGAGAGAGAGAGAGAGAGAGACAGAGACACAGAGAGAAATAGAGAGAGACAGAAAGAGAGACAGAGAGAGAGAGACAGACAGAGACAGACAGAGAGAGAGAGAGAGAAATAGAGAGAGAGACAGAGAGACAGAGAAGCCGAGCAAAGGGGAGAAGAGCAAGATAAAAAGAACAACGTCTATAGAAAGCGGCAAGGAAAATGAAAGAAAATTAGAAGGGGGGGGCAAAGAGAACGAGAAGCGAAATACAAAGCAATAAAAGATAAGAAAAAAACAAACAAGGGAAGAAAAGCAGAAGTGAAAATTTACAGAAAGAAACAAAAGAAAATGAAAGAAAAGAATAGAATTGGGGAAGGAGAAACAAGTAGAGACCCAAAGACCGAAACAGTGAGAAGAGAAAAAATGGAAAGAGAGGAAAAAAACAAATAAGCAAAGAAAGAAACAAAAAAAAGAATAGACTGGGGGAGGAGAAGCAAACAGAAATCCAAAGAAAGAGAAACGATGAGAAGAGAAATAGAAAAAACAAGCAAACAACAGAAAATAATCAAGAAAGAAAGAAGAAAAAGATAGATGGGGAGGAAAAACAAGTAGAAACTGCAAGAAGAGGGAAAACGGAAAAAAAAACAAGCAAACAACACAAACAAGAAAGAACAGATTGGAGAGGAGAAATAAATAAAGAAACGAAGACGGAAACGGAAATAAAAAAAGAAACAAATATTTAAAAAAAAAACAGGAAGGAGAAGAAACACATACAGACAAAAAACAAAAATGAAAAGAATAAATGAAGAGTACTGATAAAACCCAAAGAAAGATCAATTCTGAGAAGAGTTTTGATGGAAAGAAAACAAAAACAGAAAGAAAGACAAAGACAAGAGAAACAGGCAGAGATTCAAAGACAGAAAAACAGCAGGAAGAGGAGAAATGAAAAGAAGAAACAAGCAAACAATAACAAAAAACAAACTGAAAGGAAAAAAGGACAGATTGAGGAGGAGAAGCAAGTCAAAAAGAAGAAAAGGAAATAAGAAAGAAAGAAAATAAACGATTAGGAGAAAAAACAAATAAACTAGGCCAAAACAATAAGCAAGCCAAAAAAAAAACAGGAAGTAGAAACAAATACAGACAGAAAAAAATATATATATAAATGAGGAGAAATAATAAAACTCAAAGTAAGAGAAACACTGAGAAGAGATTAAGTAGAAAGGAAAAAAAACTGACAAACAGAAAAAAGTAAAGAAGAAATAAAGAAGGAATAGACAGGAACAAAGACAATCAAGAGCAATAATAAAAAAAAGAAAAAACCACTAAAAACAAAACAATACTTTTTCCTATTACAGAAGTTCTTTAGTAGTAGCTGTTTACCTTCTCATCATAACTGTAATCTACGGTGCAACGACAGAACCGACCAGAGCAACGCAAACGGAACCTGAGGGCAGCAGCTGTTCAATGACCACACACACACACACACACACACACACACACACACACACACACACACACACACGGAGCAGGAAATCAAATCAGAATCTGCCTCCAGCCGTCCCTCAACCCTACTCCCAACCACACACACACACACACACACACACACACACTCACTCAATTACACACACTACCACAAACACACGCCACAGAAAAAGGTCGCCATGGAAACCCTTCAAATTTTGGAGACGTCAACGAGCGGTTCGGGTGCTCGAACCCTTCAATAAAGGGCAGCGTCGTCCATCAGCTGTGCCACACGACACTGACGCAAACAAAACACACACACACACACACACACACACACACACTTTACAGAGCTGTTCATGACCCGTCTTCATTAAACACTAAACACTCAGCTATAATCACTTTACAGTCTATCACTACATATTTAAATGCACTATCAGAACATCTCAGGCTCAGTGTGCTAATTATGGGATGTGGTCAGGAACATGATTTCGCTCCACACCTGCTGCTCCTGAAATAAACAACACGCTTACGGAACCAGACGAAAGACCAAAAAGCGTAAGCGGACAGAGGGAGACGTGGAAGCACCGGCCAGCAGGAACAGCACCCCAAAGGCTTACAGAACCGTCACAAAACAGCACAGCACCGCCGCCAGGAGACACAGCAAAAAGAGGTTAAACAAAACAAATAAACAAAACAAACAGAAAGAAAGACAAAGAAAAACGTAAGCAAGAAAGAATAAATTAAACAAGAAAGAAATAAACAAAAAAAATGAAACTAAGGAAGGAAGAAACAAAGACAGAAAATAAGCAAGAAAAGACTGATGAGGAGAAATAAATACAGGCAGAAAGCAAGCAAGAAAAAGAAAGAAAGAAAGGAAGGAAGAAACAAAGAATAAATTGAGAAGAAACAAATACAGATAGAAAAACAGAAAGCAAACAAGAAAAAAAAGAAAGAAAGAAAGAAAGAAAGAAAAAGGCATAAAAAGAAAATGAGAATGATTAAAAACTATTATCAAAGAGACAAGTCAGAGAATGAAATGAGGGGGAAAAAAAACACAAAAACCAAAATAAGACGACCTAACAATAAACTGGAAGTTCGGGATGTTTGTGTGTGTTTTCCCTCAGGGTCCAGAGTTAAAATGAAAGAGTAGCAAACGTGGCGATGGTTTTATTAATGGTGTGTTGAAAACTGTCTGTTAAGTCACGGATAATACCCCACAGCACCTTCTCACGCTTTCAGAACGATCCGTTTTGAGCTGCTATTACTTTAAATGATAACGAGCCGCTGCTCAGCCCAGCGGCCTCCATGATTCACCGCGTCATGAGGCGAGTCTGATCAATTCATTTGTTGGTATTAACTTAAAGGTTAAATAACTGGCGGTTTATAAAGCCAAGGCTCTTGAATGTGAGGCAATTCATTTCGGTGTGAGGAATCGACTCCTAGTTCGTTGGGAATCAAATGACTGAATCGACTCTTCTTGGGACTGATTCATAAGCATTTGATTCGGTGCCCTGTGCTGAACATGCACTCGTCCTGTAAAGCTCTGCCTGCTGATTTTACTGCCCGTGAAGGGGTGGTGAACGATCCGGCCAATCACCAGCCTCCCCGCAGTTCATTCAAGCCAATCTGATCGAGAGATGAGGGCCCTGCAGGGAACACCTCGTTAGTATTACATCACTGCGATAATGCGGGTCGTAGGCGCGCTCCGTCCGTCTCCCCGCTGGGGTAAAGGTCAGCGAGGTGGCTGAACTCACCCAGCTAGTCTCACTCTCTCACACTCGCTCACTTCAGGGCAGGAACAAAGCACGTCGTGTGCCAACTCAGGGCCCTAAAATGCTGCCCAAACCAGGACCAGATGTGTTAACCTGAGGGGCTTGGTGTAAAAAGAAAAGAGGGGCGGCTCCCCGAGTCCTCCACTCACAAGACAGGAGTCATAAAGTTCAAACGCTACGAGGAATAGCTCCGGCACGGCCAAGGTCCAAATGTTGGACTCTTGCTCTCATGTTACGTTAGGATGACACTGGCATATGCCGCTGGCATGGACTTTTTTTGTTCGGATGACTCGGGTATTGGCATCTTACATTTGGCATATGCAACTGGAATCGGCATCTTGTGTTCAGGTGGCACTGGCATATGCCACTGGCATTGGCATCTTACATTCAGGTGATGTTGGTAGGGGCAACTTATGTTCGGGTGACACTGCCATCAGCATTTCACGTTACGGGGACACTGGCATCGTCATTATACGTTCAGGTGACACTGGCATATGCCATTGGCATCGTCATTTTACGTTCAGGTGACACTGGCATATGCCACTGGCATCGAGTGACACTGCCATATGCCACTGGCAATGGCATCTTACGTTCAGGTGACACTGGCACATGCCACTGGCATTGGCATCTGCTGTTCAGGTGACGCTGACATAGGCATCTTACATTCAGGTGACGTTGGCATCTGCATTTTATGTTCAGGTGACACTGGCATTGCTGTTTCATGTATGGGGGCCACTGGCATCTGCATATTCTGTCCAGGTGACGCTGGCATTGGCATCTTCCCTTCGGGTTACACTGGTATTGTCATTTCACGTTTGGGGGGCATTTGCATATGCCACTGCCATCGGCATCTTACGTTCGGGTGGCACTGGTATGGCATCTGTTTTGAGACATATGCCAGTAATACCAAAACTGAGTGGTATATGCCCACATCCCCCAAACGTAAGATCCCGATGCCATGCCATGTTCTCTCAGCCTCTCCTAACTAAGTCCCACCAGAAGTTGAGTGGGGTGTGTGGAATGGTGGGCGGGGCTAATCACCCACTAAATGCCCTCATAAAACAGTTTGAGATTTGGATAGCGAGCTCACACAGGACTTAATTCCATCTCACACACACACACACATACACACACCCCTTGTAAATCTGTCAGCAAAATAGCACAAAGTCCAGGCTCACAGATGTACTGAGTCATACTCCGAACAAAAAAAAGCAACAGTTACAAGTGGATATAAACAACGATTACAAAAGACACGAAGAAACGAAAGAATGAGGAACAGGTTATGAGGCCGAGATGATGCATGAATGGAATGAGGAAGCTGCTTCGCTTCCTTCAAGGAATTCCCATCTTCAGTTGGGACTGCAGTGTACGAGGTCACCGCGACAGCCGGGCCTTCCTGCTATTGGGAAAGAGCTGAAAGCCTGCTAAAAGAGAAGTGCAGAGCCGGTGCAGCTCCTGCAGTCACCGGGACTCACCGACACACTGACGCATTTAGGAAGTCTTAAGCATTCCCTTAGTCTTTATCTCGCAAAACGCGCAGCTTTACGTTCGCTTAGCCAGCAGTTACTTTCCACAACAGACATGACGGAGACGCTTCGAACCTTAAAAGGAAACGCTCCAAAGTGTACAACGAAAGCCAGACAGGGCAGAGGTGACCAAAAACAACGGCGAACCGAAGAACGATTACTTTGATTAACTGGAACGTAACGTACATTCGCGTACACGTACACGTTTGCACGCTCGTCTTGAGTGCTGTAGCGCCTCCTACTGACGCGATCAAATAATAAGTGATTTTTCAACCACACAACTTTTCCATCTAATTCCTCTGCTGATCAAAGGACGCGTAATGAAAAACGTATTAAACGAGAGAAAACAAGAATTTTCACTAGTGTCCTCAGACTTTTGGCTGCACTGCTGCTTGTATTTTTCTTACTTTTCGTTTGCACAAGGTATTTAAAAATAGAATCATTTGCACTGCGTTACTGTCTGTTTTTTGTGTTGCACTGCTATGCTTCCAAAGTCCAGTCTAAATAACAAAATAGTTTTTATTTTATAATATAGTATAATTCTGCCCTTATTCCACTGATTATAAAATAAGTAAAAAAAAATAATAAAAACCTCAGATTTATTTTGACCATATTGTTCAGCCCTACAGAAAAAGAATTTATAAAAAAAACTATCACATCTCCCCAACAAAAAGCCGAATATGAGACAGGGGTTTAAAGCAACTGTAAAGAAAGAAAGAAAGAAAGAAAGAAAGAGAGATAGAGAAGGAAAGACAAAAAAGAAGAAAAGAAAGAAAGATTGGGGAGGAAAAACAAATACAGACCAAAAAAACAGAAACAAAGCAAGCAGGCAAGAAAGAAAAAAAAAAAAAAAGAATGAAGGAAAGAAAGAAAGAATATACTAGGAAGAAGAAACAAAATACTGACAGAAAAATAAGTAAAAAAACCTGAGATTTATTTTTTACCATATTGTTCAGTCCTACATAAAAGGCATTTATAAAAGGAAAATCACAAATCCCCAACAAAAAGAAAGAAAGAAAGAAAGAAAGAAAGAAAGAAAGACAGGCAAAAAAGAAGGAAAAAAAGAAAAAATTGGGGAAGAGAAACAAATACAGACCAAAAAAAGCAGAAAGAAAGCAAGCAGTCAAGAAAGAAAGAAAGAACGAAAGAAAGAGAATGAAAGGACAAAAGGAAGGAAGGAAGGAAGGAAGGGCAAAAGAAAGAAAATAGATTCTACAGGAGAAACAAATACAGACAAAAAACAGAAAGAAAGCAAGCAGGCAAGAATGAAAGAAAGAACAAAAGAAGAAAGGAAAGAATGAAGAAATAAAGAAACAGAGAACGAAGGAAAGAACAAAAAAAAACAGATTGGGGAGGAGAAATGAATGCAGACAGAAAAACAGAAAGTAAGCAAGCAGGCAAGAAAGAAAGGAAGAAAAAAAAAGAAAAGAAAGAAGGAAACAAAGACAGACAGAAAGCAAGAAAGAAAGAAAAAGAGAGAATGAAAGAAAGAATGACGTAAAGAAAATAATTGGAAAGAAGAAACAAATAGAGACAGAAAAAAAACAAGTAAAAAAAACGTACTATTCTGGACATAACAACGAATGCCTCAAATAATTAAGCAACGCAAATGAGATTAACAGCGTTAAGAGTTTAAGTTGTAATTGTTCAGCCCTACATAAAAGGCCTCCCAACAAACGTGCCGAGTACGAGTCGGGGTGTGAAGTGGCTCCTATAAACAGCGGATCTTTGTTACTCCTCTCCAAAGTCGCCTCAGCGATCTGTTCTTTTACAGTTATTCTCCTAGAAGCAGAAAATTGGCTTTGGTTCAGTGGTGGCCTGCAGACTAGCCTTAGCCACGTGAAAATCAATGCTAACGCGACCCTAGCACACCCCTGTACAAGCGTCTCCGGGACAGCACGATGCCTCACCTACGATTTTCTCCTGGTAGCCCTTGGTGAAGAACTGCATGGCCGTGGCGGCTCTGTGGGGCGTCTTGAGCAGGCCTTGTCTCTGCGGATCTTCTCCCAGAGCCCTCAGGATGCTGCCGTACGCCGCCACGATGCTGGGCAGGTTCAGCTCGTTGTCCTCGGCGCTCCGGGTGCGCTCCTCCCTGAAGCTCTCCGAGGCCACCGGACACGGAGAGCGAGGGCCGCCGGCTTTCTCGCTTTTGGGCGCCTCTTGGGGAACGCCGTTGCACTTGGGCATTTTCTCCATGCCATCCAAAAGTCCGTTCAGAGCCGAGTCGTGGCTGGACGAGGCTGCGGGTTCTCTCAGCTTGGATCGCTCCATCTCCTGCTCACGTCGTGTAACAGCTGTGGTGTTCAGACTCACATTTGTTAATACAAAAACACACATCTGTAATACAAAGAGAGGTCTTAAATAGCCGAAACATCCCACGTAAGGATCGCCGATCAGTAAAATTTCTCTATTTTTATAGCTGTAACAATTATTTTGGTGATAATAGGCCCCTCTGGATGCGTGCACAGTTATTTACTGGTTTATGTTATAGCGAGAATTCAGATAGTGAGAGTTCAACTGCTTCATCTCTAAAATATGCAAAACATTTTTTTGCAGGGGTTCTGAAAGCTGACAGAAAATGTAAAAACACTAAGATTTTTTTTTTTAAATATTTAATTGCATCTTTTTTCTCACCTTGATCAACAGCGATGACCACCTTTTTAAAGGTTATTAATCTCTTTCCTTAGGCGATTTTCTTACAAAGAACACATGTATGCACTTAAAATGTTGTTTGTCAGCCAACAGACAAATAGGATTTAAATTGTGGTTACATTTGAGATCATAGATGACTATAAATTACGATGAGATTAAAATGAGATTAAAAGATTAACAGCATTAAAAGAGTTTAAGGTAATTATGAATTAAAATAAAACTTTGACAGCCCCCAGGTGTATGCAGATAATTTCATAGGAATTTATACTTTATATTATATTCACTTACTGTGTCAATGCTACTTTTCAACCAGAGAAAATAATTATGCAAATTAAACTATATACTATGTAGCACACAGTAATGGTATTAAAATATATTTTGGATGGTAAACATATCATTTTAAAGAGTGAAAAACAGGCAAACAAATACGTGTTATTTCTCTTTAAATATTAACTACTCCAATGAATTTCCTGTCTTCAATTAATATTTAATTAATACATGTAAATTCGGAGAAAATATTTCTATTGCTATAGTTATATTGCACATAACTACTTCAACATGTACATTGCCGCAATAGACTTAAAATTATATTAATAACACTTCTTTGTTAGTGGTAATTGTACGAAATGACATTTTAATTTCCCCTAACAAAGGGAGCTCTTTATCAGTAACACACTCTTTAAAAAAAGTTTTTTTCTTTAAAAAATAAAAAAAAAGTATAAACCGTTTACCGGCTCGAGCTCGTCCTCTGGGTTCGCCTTCTCTCAGCTGGTTTCTCTCAGGAGGCTTCGCGAGCCGCGGTCAGCTTTATAGTAGTATGCTAATTCCGCCAACGCCATTGGTCGATCAGGTCCAAACGTCGCGCTCGGGGGGAATCTCAAATCAGCACGGTGTTTAAACGGACTGCACTGCGTAGCCTGTGAAGGACAGCTGATGTAGGGTGCAAATGTAGGGAACGAAGATGCATTTAAGATCGCACCGCTCTGACAGGCTTATTTTTTCAAGCGGGAGACTGGTTTTAATTCTCCTTTGCTTTAAGTCGTTGATATTTTCGACTCGCAAACGTTTCTACTTTTATGAAATTGAATTAAATTTAACAAGTCGCACGGTTAATTGCGTAAAATCAGGTTTCGAAATGAGGCTACACCGACGTTTCATCCTTATCACAGTGAAACCGTCAAACATTAACAAACAGAAGAAAAGAGAAAGTCTCAAGTAGGACTGAGGTAGGACATAAAACACCTGCTTTTAATGCCAAAAACAGTTTAAAAACATTGTGCCTTGCAGCATCTGCCCAGGCCGGCGAAACAAAAATAAATAAATAAATGTAAAAAAATAAAAAGAAACTAAAACGTAAAATTTATTTTTGTTTGTTTTTGTTCTATAATCTCTGCTTGCTGTCCATCTGCTTTAGTATCCGCTCTGTAGCTTGTCCTTATTTTTGACCACAATGGCAGCCCAGAATAAAAGCTTGAGAACTGTTTTTGTACATTATGGCATTACTTAGGATCTTTCACACAGAGATGATGCGTTCTGATTTGGTCATGATGAATTGGTCGGTGATTTTTGTCGTTTTTGAGTTCAGGAGAGATAAATACGGCTTTAAAGGCACAACAAAAGGCAAGACTTTTATTAACTTCGGCTACAAATACATTACACAAATATACACACGCTCTGTGGCAGGACGACGTGACGGACTCTGATAACCCTAAGTACACAGACCAGAAGCTCAAACGTGACCCAAATCAGACCCCGTGACCTGCCGAACCCGAATCCGGTGCGAGCGTGAACAGGACGCTGCAACAGGACCCCAATTTCCAGCGTTAGTTCTTGCTGAAGGCGAAGGCCGAGAGCTTAGCTGAAGGGTCCAAGGGTTTTTTCTTTTTGGCACCGCTCTCGCTCGATTCCACCCTCCCATCGCTCCTCTGTTCTCGTCTCCGTCGTCGTCTCGCTTTCTTTTTCTGGGGTCCGCGCCGTCTCCACAGGAGCCTTTCGCCTTTTCCGTCCACGCCTGCAAACGCGAGATAGAGAGCGCAAAATGTCAGGAGGGGAAGAGAGAACGAGATAAGTCTGAAATGAGGATCAGAAAGAAGGCGTTTGTGTTCCCAGCCCACACTCGGGCTTGGTTAATCACAACAACGAGCATAGTAGGGAGGGAATGTGTTATATTCTTTACGTTTTAAACAAAATCGGAAATGAATCTAATAATGATGGGGATTTTTATGTAGAAATCATTTCCAGATTCTCTAGCGACTGTGGCTCTGTACTTTATACAGTTATAAAAGGATAAAGTAATACTGTATGAAGTAATTCTGTACTTTACACAGTATAATTAGTCGAAAGAATCATTTTCCTCCCTGTTATTCCTCTCCTCAGTCCATCCCAGATTCAACCTTTAGGTTTCTAACTATGGAATCCAAACTATAACGCTTCCAATGAACTAGGGCGATAAAAATATATCACGATAGTTAAACTTTTTTGCCTTGCCCACCTACATTGAAGCGCCGACACGTTCCAGTCCCAATTAATGAACAAGGGCCACGCTCAAGGGCCCAGTTGCTGGCCAACAGCATTTGGCCCTCCTGATCGAGCCTTAACCGCTGATGGGCTGATATTTACGCACCACTGCCATACTAGAACACTTTACAGCTGATTCAAACCTGACGGAGCGGCGGAGCGGCGTGAGCGGGGCCAGACGCACCGGAGCTGCGATGAGTCACCCGACACGCCTGGCTTATAAGATCCAGAGCCTTGGACACACGTACCGTCTCTCGTCTGCTGCTCTGTTCGTTCGGGCCTGCGTCACGCTCGGCACTACATTAACATAACATCAATCAGAGCGTCCCAGAACACCCCCTCCCCGGGCCACGTTTCCACAGCGACGGCGCATCTTGTATCTGGAGTGCGCGTTCTGCCCTTATCTGTAGCGGGTAGGACCTTAGACTAAAAAAAAACCCAATAAACAGCCCTGATGGAGTCGATGCGGTGTGACTTATGTGAATTACAACAGGCACGCCTTCCCTACCTCTGCCATTCCACCTGTGTGCATTTAAAGGCTATTTAGCTCGAGCAATTCCTTTATTCCCTAGAGGGCGCCGTGACACGTTGGTTCGCTTTACGTCACATGAGGACCAGTGGCTACTCGTGACAGGAACGAGGTTTTAATGATTCTAGAGTCACGTAAATAAACAGCGTCATTAACCGCCGCCTAGAGTCGACGTGGATTGAGCAGGTAGAAATGGAGATATAACAATGGACTGGTCTTGGTTTTGACAGTAGAACCAGTGCAGGACAGGCGGAATTTATCGGAATAGCTTCAGTTTTTGTCATATAAACCAACACACACACAAATACAACATTTCCCACAGATTCCAGGGTGATTTATACAAATCAACAGCGATTTGAGAGAGAACCAGAGCCTGCACGTGTAAGCAAGCACACAGTTAGCGGAGGGGCTTTAATCATGTACATTTGTTTGATTAGATCCTTGATTTAAATACACTTAGTGCGGGTTATGATCTTGTGTCCATTTCTAAGCCAGCTAAAGTCGTTGCTCTGTGTGTGTGTAGAGATATATATATATATATATATATATATATCTGATTTGATATAGTGTATGTACTTTTAATGTCTTAATTTCATGTTAAATAACTTCTCTTTTAAATCTCTCGAATTTGTTTATTATCTTTCAATCTTAAATGCATTTTTATATTTGTAGAAAGGTTTGCCTTCACAAATGCATCTTTAGTCTGTTTTTTTTCCTCTATTGATTTTATTATTTTCTGCATTTGTAAATTTATATATATATATATATATATATATATATATATATATATATATATATATATATATATATATATAAATAAATAAAGTAATAAATAATATTAATAATAATTTAAGCACCTTTCAAGAGCACCTTTTTTTACCTATTGTTATTTTATTTAAGACTTTAAGTGCACATTTTGTGTCTAAAAGGTTTATATAATAATGATAACAATAATAATAATAAAAATAACAGCGATGACCACCTTTTTAAAGGTTATTAATCTTTCTTACAATGAACACATGTATGCACTTAAAATGTTGTTCATTATAAGCCAACAGACAAATAGGATTTAAATTGTGGTTACATTTGTGGTTACAGATGACTATAAATTATGATTCTGGATAACACCCATAACAACTGCCTCAAATATTTAAGTAACTCAAATGAGATTAAAAGATTAACAGCATTAAAAGAGTTTAAGGTAATTATGAATTAAAATGAAACTTTGACAGCCCCCAGGTGTATGCAGATAATTTCATAGGAATTTATACTTTATATTATATTCACTTACTGTGTCAATGCTACTTTTCAACCAGAGAAAATAATTATGCAAATTAAACTATATACTATGTAGCACACAGTAATGGTATTAAATCTCTCTTAAGTGCACATTTTGTGCCTAAAAGGTTTATATAATAATGATAACAATAATTTAACCACCTTGCTTTCCCTAAAAGTTCATATAAAAGTAACAATATTTTAAGCAGCTTAAGAGCACCTTTTTGCTTTAAAAAAAGTGTGCATAATAACAATAATAATATAAACACCGTTCAAGATGTTAAAAGGACAGTGTACAACCAATAGAACATAAAACAGTAAGTAAAATAATGAAAATGCCATAGAACAAAATAGTCATAGATAAATAAATAAAGCTAATACAATAAAATATAAAAGCTACAAATTGCAAAGAAGGCAAACGCAACCAAAACCGGCCTCTAAAGATAGAGGATTAAATGTTTGCATCTCATCTTTATAATATAAACTAAAGCTTTGTTGTGTAGCTGTGTGTATTTGTTTAAATTATTACTGGGGTACGGGCAAATATTGGATCTGCTGCTAACCCATGAAGAGCGAGTGCTTTGTAACAGCAAAAACACACATGAGCAGCCTGAGCACCTTCATTTCAGGTCTGTTCCAAGCTGCCCATTTGTTCTAGTAAGACCTGGAGCTGAATGAACTCGTACCAGCCTCTCGTCGGCCGAGAGTGCGCGGAAGCGCCCCATGGCCTCTTTGATGATCTCCATCTCCTCCAGGTCGGGATGATCAGCGAGGAGGCCCTTCCTGTTCTCCTCCAGCCACAGCTGGAAGCCGGTCTTCGGTCTGAGGATGGAATGATTTGGGTCACGTTAAGGCACACCACTTCAGGAATACATTTCAACTTCGAAGTTGCCTCTGCCGGCACCTTTCATTTCCTGCCCATCAACACAAAGCGCTGCTCTGGGTTCAAACAGGGACTCATCGGTGCAGAAGCTCGCTGGGAGATTTTACTGTTATATCAACAGCGACAAACTACCAGGATGTAACCTGAAGGGAGAACAAACACCCACCCCCACCCTTAATCTGCACGTCTCAGTCTTGTCATTATAATGCCATGAAGACACGACCTTTTGATTTAAGACCAAGATCAGCATCGGTTATCTGTTGTAAGAGAGACCATATGAAGCACAAGATACAGATTTCCCCATAGGACATAATGGCTATGGGCCTCCCGTTATCTGAATATTCACTACTCCAAGATAAATGATGCACAGAAGGTCAGAGTTTGGAACGTGGGCCGAGCTCGTACCTGCTCTCCGGCTCGTCCTGGGGTTCCTCTGGAGGTTTCTCAGCACTGGGCTTCCCCGTCTCCCTCTCCTCCCGCTTCTTAGCCGGTCCTTTAGAGCTGCTCATCTGCAGCAGAGTGGGCTGAGCCTGACATTTTATAAATACATCATCAATCCAATACATCGTCCGTTAAAAAAAAAAAAAAGTGCTGGGAACTAGGACCTCAAATCAGTACCACGATTAACTGAACATTTCATTTTGATGTTTTATCGCAGTTTACAAAAATAAATAAATCATCGATATGGGCAAGATTACGTTGGTTAATGGTTCTGAATGTCCATTTCGATTCCCAGCCCCAGGTCAAACCCACTACATGTTCCACTTTAGGATCAGCAAGCCTGGCTTCCAAAGTTACGAAAGGTGTATTTTCTTATTTCACTCAATATATTTAAATTAAAAAAAGTGTTTAAGAACCTTACAGGTCATAAACAGCAGCGGTGCGATGGACCAGAAGTGAGATTCAAGGAAGTTGACAGGCTCATAATGCCACAGGCGTTAGTATCAGGGTGTGTGTGCAGGTGTGTGTCTCATATGTCTCATACCTTGGAACGTGGTTTAGGAGCCAGAGGCTTCAGCACCGGGGCCTTGACTGACGCCGCGGACTTTCTGTTTGATGCAGTCATGGTGTCCAACACGTTAGCGCCTTTGGACTGCACCGCCGGGGAACCCGAACGCTTCCCACTGATCTGTTCACAGCGATAAACATACACATATATACACACACACACACACACACACACACATACATATACACACACACACACACACACACACACACATATATATATATATATATAGATAAAAAATAAACTATCTATATTGCTCCATGTAGTCCATGATTACTCCTCTTTACTGTCAAATCCTTACAGTTCAGTTCCTCTGGATAAGGAAAATAACCCAATAAAAAGCACCTCACCTTAAACGGGTTCGCCCGGCCTTCTTTACACACTGAAAGGAGGAAAAAAAACAACCATGAGTTCAACAAGTCATAAACGCAATTCAGAAATCAAAACATTCTTCTTCGAACCTGATCTGGGCGACGGTTTCTCGGGCGATCTCGCGCCTTTCCCGAACGGATTCGGACCTGCGAATTAGAAAGCACAAAGCAGAACGAACTCAAGTTTTGCGCAAATTTTAGGCTGGAGCTGCAAGCCGGATCGTACAGTGCAATCTAGCCTTGATTTCAAATTTCAGGGTACAAGCGCGTCCTACCCATTTCAGGGCATCACTGAGAAGGTGTTAGGTTTGTTGGAATCGAATTTATGTTAAAAAGCGCACATTATCTATCGTTACAAAACATGCAGCCTGATCTTCGAGGTTGCCAGCTCTAGCAGATATAGTACATGTGGTATAATACAGTATGTGAAACAGGAGCACTATATTAGACCACCATTATATAACTGTTCACACTATTGCTAATCTATTACCATTATTGTATTATATTATTATTTATTACACTACAATCAGGCAGGTTTTTTCCCACCCAAGACCATATTTCAAGAACGATGAGAAGTTGCCTGGACCAATATTAACCATGAAGAACAGTTAGATTTAGTTTTTAGTGCAAAATTCAGGGCACAATGGCGTCCTGATGATTTAACTGTGTCTCTAAAGGGACGTTCGGGTCCTGATCATGGATGCACCCACGTTGCTTTCTGCTTTCTGCTCCGTCGTCATCTTCCATCGGGTCGTCCTGAGCCTCTTCCTCAATCCCGTCCTTGTCCTGGTCTTCCTGGCCCACCCCGTTGGACCTGCAGCCGACAGCAGAAACACAATGTTCCACCTTTTCGGGTTCAGCTCCCTGAGCTAAAAGCACCTTTAATGCATCCTACTCTTACCTTGCCGTGTTTCGACGGACCACATCCTGCTCTTCCTCGTTCTCCTCCTCCTCCTCCTCCTGCTCCTGAGCGGCCTTCTCCAGGGCGAGCTCGTTGAGCCTCTGAGCCAGGAGCATGCGCCCCGAGCGCGAGGCGTAGCGGATAGCCAGGGTCACCACGCTCTGCGTCATCATCTCCGCCAGCTCCACGCACCGGAACTCGCGCTCCAGCTTGCACGACAGCTACAGGCGCAAAAGCAGGACGAGCCAAAATAAATCGCTGACAAATAAATCGCACCGGGTCATAGATCCGGGGTGGGCTGGGAGACTTACTGCGAACATCTTCATCAGCAGCTCCTGCTGCTCCTTCTCCTGCTGCCTCTGGGCCTCCTCGTCGATCTCGTACCCGCTGGACGACAGGAAGCCGAAGTGGTTATGGAACAGCGTCGAGCGCCAGTACCGCTCCTGGAAAGGCGGGAAGCAGAGACGCAGGGCTGTCACCGGCCTCGCTTCAAGCCTCGGCTCATTTGTTAACTATCCTGCGTCCATTTTAGACTCGTACAACGCTTCCCTGTGTGTTTATGGAGTAAAAAACTACAAAACCAGATCAAACTCAGACACACTCAATGCACGTGCCGATATAGTTACACTTCAAAGGCCAAAATAGCTCCTTTCTGGCGATAAAGGGATTAAGTAGCGCCGCCGCTTCGCCCAGACACAAACAGAGGTACTTCACAAGGACAAAAACCCAACAGATAGGGTGGAAAATGGCAAATTACAGCAACACACACCTCCATCTGGCCCTTCTCTGTGCTGGTCTGGCAGAAGGGCAACTGGAAGGGCAGGATGGCCACGGCAGGGCGAGGGAGAGTCGGCGGGAACACGGATCCTTTGCACGGGATACACCTGCACACAGCACGCACACACACACACACACACAAAAACGAACATCAATTCCTGGCTTGGTCCGTTCACTAAAATGTACCAGTTTGAAGGCGCATCACTTCCGCATTAATACAGATGAACTACGTTCGTGTCGCACATTACCGCAAGATCATTTTTTACATTTTTATATTGCTACAACGCAATATAAGACGACCTCATTTTCAGACGAAACAGCAAACAGATCCTATTTCCTCCAGAGAACTGGGTTACAGTAAGCGCTTAATATTCGAGCGACGGAAAAAATAGTATTCGGTGGCTACGGATCATCTAGGAACCTTCTTTCGTAAGGGAACGCACACCCAGCAACTGAAATTACAACCTCAATCTTTAGCGCCATGACGACGGGGCATCAGAATGTCGTACATCAGGTCTTAACAGAGCCTGTAAAGTTTTATTGCTCTTAACTGTGACTTTTACTACCAAATAACAGCCTACGCTTATTTCTGGGGGGGAAAAAAACAAAAACGTTAGAGGCGCAGCACCTTTTTGTTTTCAAGGCATCATCGTCTCCCAGATGCATTTCCCACCCCTACTTTGAGTCTCGGCCTCCTGACGAGCGCAGAACCTGTGGAACCGGCCTCGGACGGTTTTCCGGAGACTCTCACCTGAGCTGCTGCGGATTCTCGTGGATGCCGACCACCCAGTAATGATCGGATTTGCTCTTGCAGCTCTCTCTGGTGTTGCACACGGGCGTCCAGGTGTTCCCCAGCGCGCGGTTCAGCATGCGCACCACGCCTGCCGAGTCCACGCAGCACGGCGTCCCTGCGGCACATGCGCCCGCCGTTAGCACGCCGAAGCGGCTGAGGAGGAGCTACAGAGGAAGTACGACTCACCCTCGGCGCTGAAGCCGAGCCACGCCAGGTGGGACTTGGGGGAGACGGGCAGGGGTTCTCCGTGGACGACCTGCTTCGTGTTCTTCCGCCCCAGCTGGAGCAGCTGCACCCCCAGAGCCTGGTCGCCGTCGAACCCGGTACCTGCCGGCGACAGGGATGGAGTTCAGGAATTGCACCGCCTACGAAGGGCACGCCCCGTCACTCTCGTACCTCTGTGATAGACCATGAGCAGCTGCTCGCCGTGTCCGGACATGCACACCACGGGGCCGGGCAGGCTGAAGATCTCCCTCTGGACGCCGCCGACGGTGAAGAGGCGCACCAGCCCCGCGCTCGTGCCCGCCGCCGCCCAGCCCTGGCCCAGGCACAGCGCCCGGACGTCCTCGCCCTTTGGCAGATCCACCATCCACTCCTTGCTGGTGTCCCACGAGGAGAAGTGCAGGCACTGGAGCTTACTGCACAGAAACACAGTCAGCTCACCGATCCGGGCCAGTGTTAGCGCGGAGACAGCGACGCGGGCTCACCTGGCCAGCTCGCCGGTGCCCTCGCAGCCCAGCAGGACGGCCTCCTGGGAGAGATCGGCCATGCTGTGGCCCAGCGTGTTCGTCAGGTGCATGGCGTGATGGACGGCCGTGTCGTGGAACTCCACGTCGATGGCGACGTCCTGCTCGTCGTCGTAGCTGCGCACGATACCCACCGAGTTCCACACCTCAACACACACACACACACACACGCCGTGATATTCCACAAAGTTCACTGAAAATCAAGTTAACCAAGTGCAAATTAAGCTAAGGCATACGATCCGAGCCATCTCAGTACATCACACTGATAATTCAGCACACAAATCGAGTCCAACTGCGCCATCTACAGGAGCAGAGATGGTAGTTGACACCCCATTTGAAATGCCTTCCTTACAAAAACAAAACGATATTTTGAGCTGGAGTCTATCACATCAATAAATATCGCGATAAACTGCTGTGTCGACTTTAAAGCACAGTCCAACAAAATATAGGCGGACTAGTCAGGTGTTTCCTTCCAATAGCAGTGGTATGAACCTATACGATAAAACATGACATCACGATATTTAAAGGCGATACTTATCACGATATCGCGCACCAGATTCTTAACCACTCAACTCCGCTCGGATATCATCCCGGACGTAGTGAAGTGCTATTTATTCAAAACGATAAGACATCGTCACATTCCGAACCTCTGCTTAGTAAGAGCAGTTTTAGTAAGTCTTCCTCCTCACCATGAATCTGTGCATGAGGTGAGTCGGTGTGGATCCAGCCTGGAACGCCTTCTGTGGAGCAGTGGGCATCGGGCCGTCATAAACCGGCCGGGGCACGGCAGGGGGCGCCGGTGCACGAGAGACGTCGCTCCCGGCGTCCGCCTCAGCCAGGTTCACCGAGCCAGCATCTGGAAGGAAAGCTCGGGTAAGAGCGGACAGACGGATTCCGTTACAGAAAACACACCTTTATGAGACGAGCCCAACCTCGCGAGTTCTCGTCATCATCCAGGACGTTCCCTCTGCTCCGCGGTTTGCCGGTGGACGGCACCAGATCGTCGTCTTCCTCATCGGCCGCCGAAACGCTCCGACATTCGTCCAGCAGGCCTCCATCTTCGTCCCCATCAAACAGGTCATCGTAAACGTCCTGCTCTTTAGCAGCCTACACACACACACACACACACACACACACACACACACACACACACACACACGTTTGACCTGGCTTTCACATCTCACACACACACACACACACGCCTCCGAGTGCCCGTACAGACCTCGTCCTGGACGCTCTTAGAGGTGATCGACGAAGACGCACACACTCCGTCCAGCAGGCCGAGGCAGCCCTCGGTGTCTGTGTAAGCTATCTGCCCTCCAGAGGGGTGCCAGGCCATGCCACACACGGTGTAGCCCTTCTCATGCTTCTGTCTGAGAGAGCGTCAGTCACGGTTATACAGACAGGAATACAGCATCAGAAATCGTGGAGGTACACCTACTTCTCCTGTTTTCACCCATGCATTACTGGGATTTTAATCAAGCAAAATGGACTTTTCTTTCAACAGAACATGCGTGCAACTGCTTAAAAAAAATAATAATAATAATACATTTTTTTAAAAAGATCGATATTTCCCACGTTCTGATACTAGAATGAATTTGTCGCCATCGTGTGGTCAAGTGTTCGAAATGCACGTCCATCCTAACGGGCCAACAAAGAGCAAAACAAACGCTCTTAAGCCAGGTACCTCTCTGTGCACAGCTTGGTTTTGACGTCCCATATGGCAAGGATGCCACCCACTGTACCCGCTGCCAGAAACTTCCCACACGGAGACCAAACCACCACGTTGATGACCTGCAGGATCATAAAGAGAAAACTGGGACTATTAAAACCTCATTAACCTTTACACCAATTAAAATAACAGCCGATTTTATCCCAACTAAACATCCATCGAGTCAAAGTCTGATTTGTCCCTGCAGCCAGATAACTAGATCCACAGCCCCTACTGAACAGGCCTAGGGCGAGACCGGCAAGGAAAATCCCTAAATATGAGGTGGAAGAAACCGGGGGAGGACCAAGACACAGAAACGGACCCGACCCAGTAAGAATTAATTTATATTAAACAAACATATTTATAATCATAAACAGGCTATCAGATAGAAGCTAAACAGAATAAATGAAATAGACCATATAATTAACAAAATAATTAAAATAACATTGAAAAGACAAATACATTTGAAAAAAAAACTGTACAAGAAAAGAATACATACGGTAAGAGATAACAGTTTTAATAAAGACAATCAAGAATGAAATAAATATAAGAAAAAATATACATAAACACACACACATATATATATATATATATATATATATATATATATATATATTACACACACACACATATATACACATACACACACACATGAAAATTGAACAGAACACGACAGAATATATACAAATAAAAAAGAAATTGAGAATAATACATTAAAAATCCTAGAAAACAAAATAGAATGTAAGAAAAAAAGAAAGAAAAAAAAGTGTGGAATAAATTAAAATGACAACAATATATACAAAAAAAACAAACAAGCTGCACAGCAAGTTTCATCATGTTTAATATACAATAACAGCTTTCATTCCCTCACTATACAGAAATAAAAAAATAAAGCTACAAAAACAAACATAATCCTACTGACCTGGGTGAGCAGATCATCAGAGAGAGTGCCAACATGTGCCCAGGAGTCTCTCTCATACAGCTGTACTGCTGTGTCTACTGGAACTGCGAGTAGCTACACACACACACACACACACACACACACACACACACACACACACACACACGTTACAACCCTGTACACTCAGCACAATGACAAAGAGCTTTTTTCCATGTGAAACGCGGTACCTTGCCCGAATGCGGCTGCCATGCCAGCCTGCACAGAGACTTGGCGTTGGGGACATCGCTTGACTTCTCCAGGACCTTAAAATCCGTCAGCCGAGTCTATGAAGAGAAGTCAGGGTACAGGTTAGAGGTGGGCACCTCACGATACGATATTATCACGATACTGCAATACTCGATATATTGCAAGACAATGCTCTACGATACCGGTGTAACTGAAGATAAAATTGGCAAATAGCAGGAAGCATGTAAAAATTAATGTCAGTTTCAAACCATCTAAATTAAGCTTACAGGGAAAAAAAAATATTAGCACAAAGAGAACATTAATTCAACAACTGCTCAGAAGAACAGGCGAGATTATTTTTATCCACCACAGGTTTATCCTATTCGTTAGCGCAACCATCAGCGCCATCAAGTGGTGTTATAAATTATTGCATAAACAGAAAAGAAAACAATATGATATCAATTTTTTGCCCCACCCCTAGTACAGATGTGCAGAGTTACCATAACAACAAAACCATCAATAAGAACAAGCAATGGAAATATTTATACGATTTTTCTTTTTCAGACACAGATCAACTTGGGGCTGAAATTGGACCGGCGTGGCGCCGATTTGGCACGGACTTGCACACAGCCCTTATACACGATCCCGATTCAGACTGGCATGCCACAGAGGCTCGAGATCGGACTTGGACTTGATTTATATATAAAATAAATAAATAAAATGTATTAAAAAAATGCTGACCTGATCTTTGACAGACCACACTGCCACTGACCCGTCACAGCTGGAAGAAGCCTGCAGACCGATTACACCAAAGTTATAGCACACCGACTGAGTGAGTGTGGCTGTGAGGTGTAAGTCAGAGATGTCTGTTTTACGTACGAGAAATTGGTCAGTCGGGTCGAAGGCTACGCTGAGAACAGGGGCATCGTGCCCACGTAGAGTCTTCTGCTGACTGCTGTCACTCACCTCGATCACCTTAATCATAAAGTCACTGAGAGAAACAGAGAGACAGGGACGAGGGTCCGGATCAATGGACTCTCATTCCCCATTTAAAAAATCCATACGTCCAACAAGAGAGCACTCAGCATGAGCACGGCTGCTGGTAAACAATCATCATTCCCCCGAGTACTAACAGATACTGGAATGACACCAGAGACCCCAATTACCTGGAGCCGGCTGCCACCCTGTTGCCGGCGGAGTTGAAGGCGACGTGGTTGGCGTTGGTGGTGAAGCGGGTCAGGATTCCGTCGGGATCTCCGTCAGGAAAGGTGTGGATCTGCACCGTGTTGTTGGAAGCGGCTGTGACCAGCTTACCGGCCTACGAGAACACACACAAAGGTCGAGCAAAAGCTTAAAAAGGTTTAGAGAGGCGCATCCAAAACGGGCTGGGCGCTTACCCTCAGAGCTAGAGAGTAGACCTTCTCTCCTACACTAATGGATTTCGGATCGTCGTCGTCCAAACTTTCCCAGATGCGCACATCTCCATCGCTTCCACACGTAACGATGCAACTGAAGGAGGGAAGACAGAACTAGAGGTAAACGGTCTCAAGTTTGTGGGTACCCCCGCTTAAATTGCCCCAGGAGACTAGGGTACAACAACCCATGCCACAAGGGCACCCCTTCCAGGAGGTCACTACACTGCTTCTCATAAATCGTCAACAACAACGATAATTCACAATACCCTAAGCCCAGAATCTGAGGACCCGTCCCAATGAACCCGGTCCAGCTGAAGAAGTTAGTCTGGACATGGTTTGGGATGGAGCCTGTCGGCCCTTAGCCTTACTCACCTGCCGTGCTCGTCGAAGCAGACGTCCGTGTGGCCCTCTGAGTGACCGTAACGCATCGGCTTCCTCTCACAGGGCATCGTAGATCCTCCTGGGTTTTACGGTACAAGAAAGCTGCAGATATCGGTTGGTCCTGCTGCGTGTAGGACCGTTGAAACAAGACTGCTGGCTTTACATTTATACGAAAAAGATTTGGCGTATAAGATATACGTTATTTACGCACAACACAGCCAGTTCAACGGTGAATATCTGCGCAAATCTCCTATTTTTAACGTATCCTATAGCAGAGTGTCCGTTACATTTTAAATTTCCAATGTGAATCAAAGGCTCGAGCTTCTCTAAAGCTACCCCTACGGACGTTCTAGTAGCCGTGTACCTAATAAGGTAGCTCTTTGAAACAGTAAACACACTAAATATACTCAAAGACCTCTAAAACAATAAACTGTAACAGCTTAAGCGTAAACGGTTATATTTATATTTCACTCACCTCGGTATTGGCGGCAATTCCGAAACAAGAGCCGAGTCTCGTTTCTCCCGCGCTCAAACCGATGACGTTGAAGAGAAGGCGTGAGTATCACTCATCTCGCTTTCCTATTGGACCAAACTTGACATTCGGTAACACCCACTTTTACATGGACGACACTAGAATAAAAGTCCGGAGTATTCTCTTTAAACCCGAAAATTTGGCCACACATGACGGTTTGTTAATTTTCTGCACTAAAACAAGAAGTGAACACCATTCACAGCGATTATACTTGAATATAAGCGTGAGACACATGAGACAATTCTCCAGATTCAGAGCTTAATCGACACGAAGCACTAAAATATGCTTAAATACTGCGAGTCATGTATTAGCTTCCCTGTGCAGCCAATTGTAGCTTCTTTTCATTTATTCATTGAAAAAAATTAACCGCCTCAAAGCCAACACAAACCCCAAGGTGAAACGTAAATGAGTATTTGGAAATGAATTACTCGTGATTTGGTTTGGGTTCAAGATCTTTTAGGCTCTTTAAAGCATATAATAAAGTCCTATAGTCTTGTATCACATAGCTACAACGTTTAATGAAATAAAATCCATTTATTTTACATACCACTAACTGCTTGAGAGTTGTGTCTAATGTGAGGTATATTTACTTTCGAACCTTTTTAACCATCCATTATTAAAGGCCATATGTCTGCCCGTGAAAGCCTATGTAGACTATAAATCCAATAACATAGGACATCCGACACTGAGCAGCCCTCTCCATGGGGAAAGACAGACAGTACGCTTCCGTTTTTGTGCCCCCCGCCCTCCATCCTCAAAAGTAATTTGATACGAGATGCAGGAAGCAGCAACAGACCCTGCCAGATATAAGATGGCCATGAAATTCAATATAAACCACAGAGACACACAGGATGTAACGGGAGAAAACAGTCTCTTAGGGGAAAAATCAATTTTCGAAATAGCAAAATAGATTGTCTATGCTCTGACGTAGCTGTTGGGCCCTTCATCAAGACCCTTAACCCTCAGATAAAACAAGGGTGCGTGCTCAATGCTGTAAAATGCAATTGTAAATGTGAGTATAAAATTTAAGATCGGAATTTTTGACCCAATACCTCTGCATTTCTTGGAGGTCAAAACCACTGTCCAAATTCATAATGATAACATGATCATTGGAATATTAATATTTAACATCACTGGGTATTTGGATCGATGGTTAAGGTTCCTCCCACTGTCTGCTGAGACTCTGGTGTACATAAATGTGTTAAACACACCAAAGCGGTTATGATCTATAGGCAATTATTAGCATTATTTTGCTGGAAGAAGTCTACACTGTGAATTAAAAGACTTAGACGTGAATGCAAAGGTACGTGTAAGCCTCAGGGATTAGCTAGTTTAGAAGATTCAGATAAACCAAAACATTATTCACACATCGTTGTGGTCAGGGTTTGTGTTTATTTAATGAAAATGGTGATCTATAAGAGATTATTGGGAGGTTTAAAGGTTATTTGGATTGTTTATATGACACTAAGCGAGAGGATACAGTAAGTTCTATGATAAAAAAAAAGATGTGTTAAAGCCCTGTTTTTTTCCACTGTATGACATAACTAACATGTTGAAATGTTAACAGAGAGTTATTTTGTGTGTGTGTGTGTGTGTGTGTGTGTGTGTGTGTACAGTAAACAGTAAGTACATGCTACAAATATAATATTGAACATTATACTTTACAATCTATTTTACATGGGGTACAAGTGCAAATTTGCTAAAAGGCAACAATTAATCTTATGTTTAATAGAGTTCCATAGTCGCTGCATAACCACGCTCACAGTGGATGTCTGCAGAAAAGTGAAAAAGGTTATTCCACAAACCTTTATGGAGAATTAAACGATGCACCATAAATCTTTACATATTTAAGATGATCATTGATAGACCCCATTTACACTTGGTCGTTTCATGTGTACAGAATCAGTGTTCATGCGGATCATAAAAATGCAGGTACACATAAGAGGAGATTTAATTTAGGAGTCTGAGAGTGGGACAAGAACAACCCCTTCTGATAGATTGTCATAACTGCAAATGCTTTATGTCATAACCAAATCCTTGCCCCTTCCTCATGACAAGCTTCTCTTGACCTAAGCACATCTCTATTAAAGCAAACGCTGCATCAAAACTAAAACAAAAAATATATAATAACCAAAAACCTCCTCATAAAGAGCTGAAATCTGCTAGCAGAATGCACCTTGCTCTGGAGAATGGTTTGGATTGTAAGAATTTGGAGAAGGAGCCCCAATTCCATCATCTCTTGCGGGAAATTCCCTACCTTAACTATCCCTCTGCGTTTACATTTAGGACAAGGGATTTCTCAGGTCTGTAAACGACTTCTAAAACGGAAGCATCGTTCCTGTTGTCGCTGTCCTGTGAGACGAAATTTAAGAAGAGCATTAACAATTTCATTATTAACGCAGCAATTTTTCAGCTGCGTTACGATCAAATTCACATATTCCGTGCTGCATGTTAGATTTCAACCCTAAGACAAATCGAGATAATTGAGAGAATAATGCATCAAACTACCAGGTTTAAATGCAATCAATTTCAAACGAGCTGTCAGGACCAATGTGTTCCCAGTGGTGTAAATTTTAAGGTAGTGATAACCAGGGTGTGATTTTAGGCTATCATGAATAAAAATAATAACAGTTAAGCTTTAACAGAGGGGATTTCTGAGGGCTGGATTGGTTTTTATAGCCTCCTTCACCTTCACTTAAAAACACTAGTCACACTTCATGAACTTTGCTCAGTACATCGACGTCCCAGACTTATGAGGCTTAAAGTTGAGGAAGACGCTTTTCCAGGAAGACGTTTTGATGCCCAGGTGTTTTATCAGTCCTTCAAATCAATGTACCCATCAGTATAGAGTCAGACGTCACAGGCCCCGTCGCATTTAAAGTGGTATTGCCCGAGGTAATCCCTGAGAGCATGGGGTAGAGGTAACGTATCGATCCCCTGATACGTCATGCGGCTGCAGATCAGCGCCCTGCACAGGTGCTGCAAAGAAAATGGGAAGTTCCTGGGCAGGGGCCGAGAGAGAAGTGGCTCAAAGAACAGGCAGGTCGCTGGGTCGCTGTAGTGCTTGAGCAAACCCGTGACGCTGGCGTCTCTGTACATGCATGGGTCGCGGCAGTCGAAGCTGAAGCGCTTGCCGCTCTGCTCTATGCGGGCGTGCAGAGAGCGACTGTAGCGCCTGAAGCTAACCGAGAACAGGTATTCGTCCTGGGCGGAGTCTCGCAGCAGAAAGGTGCCTTCGGGTTGGCCTTCCAGGAGCTGTTCGGCCTCAAAGCGATTGAGGACGCCCCAGTAGCAGGGGCTGTTGTTGATCTGGAGGAGATCTGGCACCAGGATGCGGTCGGCATGGGCGCAACACTGCGGAGATCCGGGAACAAACGAGCCGTCCCAAGTGTCCAAGCTGGAGGCAGCGCTGGAACTGACTTCCTCCCAGGAGATGAAAGAGGACGGCGACGAAGACAGGCGCTTGTGATCCGCCTCTATGGGCAATGTGGCGTTCGGGTGGTCGCCGTGCTTCTTCAGGAGGTGCCAGCACTTGTCCTCTAGAAGCTCTGAGACGTGAATCTTATGCTTGGACCACAGGAGCACCGAAAAGGGTCGCGACCCGCTCTGGTGATGGTGATGATGATGATGATGGTGGTGGTGGTGGTGATGGTGTCCACGCAGAGGAAGACACTGTCCCATGGCATCCTGGAATTTTTGCCTGAGGGAGCGGCGAGACAGGGCTTTCCTGCACACCACGTCTATGTCCGCGTCTCCCATGGCCGAGCAGCTGCACTTCCTCTCACGGCGTCTCTGAGGACAGGACGTGGAGCGACCGTTCTGCTCGTCCTGCGCATCCCCATCCTCTCCTCCTCGGAGGTCTTGCCGAGGGGCGCGGGAACGCTTCTTGACGCTGCGGATGTAGCTGTCCACACTCCAGCTGCGCAGGTTCTTAGGACGGGCGTCCGAGCTTCTGGATTTCTTCTCAGACATGGCGACAGTCTGAGCCGCGCTGGAGGAGGAAAATGAGCAAATGGTGAAAGCTCTGACTTTAAGAGATTCAAAGTGGGGTTTCTAGCAGCTCTCTTTCTCTCTTATAATTTCTTCTCCTACATTTAGGAAGGAAATCGGCGATCCCACAGAATGTTACATACGTGAAAATACGACACATTCAGGGCGTTTTTTCAGCTCGAAACAATACACACATGACGTGAACATGACGCGATTTTTAGGGAATTTTGTCGCCTGGTTAAATTTTTTATTGCAGCGATGAAAATGCAAGCACCGATTTCGGGTATGATTTTGAAAAAAACAAACAAACAAAGGAGCACGGAGAGTGTCAGCATCTCGAAAAAGAGCGTGACCCCATTTTTAGATGTAGGGGGTTTGTAATTACACATCAAGTTTCAGCTTTTACTCAAATATAATTTATAAGCCCATGAGTTATGATTAGTATTGCTATTTTTATTAACATCGTCCCGAACCGGAACATTTTATAACTGAGTAAAACGCCTTACAATTCTGGTTCCGTGGAGGACAGACAGAGGGCGAAGGAGCACAAAGACGGAAATAAAACACCGTGTTTTTCCTCAGCCTAGTTCTGAGTATCTGGAGAGTCAGACAGAAAATACAGGAGCATCTTATTGAGGCGAAAGTTCACCAAAATAAAATGATGCTGCGTTCTTGCTGTCTGAAAACAATTACATTCGGTGTGGAAGATACCATCGTTACAATCCTCCAAATAAATCGTAAGACAAACATCATGTGCCCAGTGTGTGCCCAGGGATGGTATGCCGGTCCAAACGGGGTCGCTGTTGCAGTATCAGATCTGTTAAGATCACATAATGCCCAACCTTGTCAGAAGACACCTGGGACTTTGTATAATTATTATTCTAATAGCTTTTAATACCTATTTATCATGTTATATCATATAATAAATGTAAACACCAATGAAAAATGGCAATATAAAACTACAAATATAAAACAGAGAGTCTTCCAGAGCTATTTCTTTAGTAACAGTACTTTAAATATGTACTTAATCTAGTGTATAAACATTTCTTCTTTAAGAAGAATCTTCTTACCTCAATAGATTAAAAACAGCGCCTGTTAACGGATAAATCCTCAGACCGTGGACTGTCTGGATGGTCCCATGCCGGGAGCTCTGTATAGTTCAGTGTGTGAGGGAGTGTCTACTGAGCAGACGGAGAGCATCTCTCAGCATTAAAGACTCTCAGTGAGCAATTCCTCTGAGACCCAGTGAGACTCAGAGAGATAGCAGCGGGACATCCGGGGAAAATCCATACCCGCAAGTGCAGTCTGCAACGAACGGACAAACGGACATGCCGGGGTACAATATGAGCCAAGCTGGGGTCAATTCAGGGGATGGGCACCCCTGGAGTAGACAGAGTTAGGTAGTAGAGTCGGATAGTCCACCAGAGCACCAATCAGGGAAAGTTGCGGTGCCTGATTACCACATTATTAATTATCCATAAATAACAAACTTAAATATGAGTTTAGATAAACAAGACATGTTTTATTAAGACTGAACTCTTTGGCTACACTTACTAAAAGTATGTTTGGGCATCAAATAACCCCTCGTCAACCGTTAATCATGGCGGTGGATCAGTGAGTGGTAACAAAATAGTGTGCGGATAAAAGCCTGGATCCTAACTTATGGTTTCACTGGATGATCTGGAGCCTACTCTGGAATTACCGTTATGTAAACACATCAACTTGGCCCTCAGGAAGTTCCAGAGTAATGGCCTAGACCCAACAAAACCTGGGCATCTGTGAGAAGAAGAAGCTGAAGGTTGGATGGCGCATTCTTTGAACCAGGCTGCATCCGTAACTCGTCGACAGCAGTGGCTGTTAATTTCCAAACGCAACCTTGTTAGGGCGGAAACGGAAAGAGCTCATAACTAGCATCGAGCGTTTCATTTATTGATTTTCTCTCGGTCGATGCGAGTCTTCCTGCAAAACCTTGAACATCCTGCTCTGCCCTTCTGCTCACCCTGGCCCATTAGCCCTCATGACCGTCATCCAGGCCTCAGATGGCATTCCCATTCGCGGGGCTAAAATAAACTCTCGGTGTCAGGTGTCTGAGCTGAAGGACAAGTTGCTAAGAAGATTCTACGATCGGTTCTATAATTCAGCGGGACTTGAGGGTAATTAGCTGATCTGAGGTAATATTTTGTGATGAATTATTTACTCTTATTACATTTATACACCCCAGTGTCACACACAGCGCACTGTGAACCAAAGAACAAAAATATACCACAATATAAGCTCTCCCAGTCCTGTTTTCGCCTTACCTGACCGGGTGTCACCACGAAGTCTTCTGAAATCCATTTGTGAGACTGTATTTGTTATGTTAACCTATGACTTCTACGTACTGAAGCAGATCAGGCTGACCAAATCGCCCTGACATTCCCAAAATGCCCAGGATATCACTGGTAACCCGGTATGCCCATTAACATGCCACAGTTTATCTTGACAGGAGGCAAAACTGGGCCGAATAGGTTTCAGATACGGCAGCTATTACACCGCTATCGATCCGACAAACAGATGAGGATCGACTGGCGTCATGAATATTTTATTTCGGCGTGTAGTCGGACAGGAACAAGACGAACATGCAGAGCCTAAAAAGCCTCACCCTCGATTTTCGGAGCACTTCCATGTCTTCTTTAAGGTTAATGCAAGTGCCCACTATAGAGTATATTACCTGTACAATCTATTGTCTGTATGATATTATTGAAGGATTCAGAATTGTGGCTTATTCAGTGATGGAGAAAAGCTAATACGATCCACGTCCATGTCCTCATTGATCTGTATCTGTAGAACAAAATCTCTAGGATATTCATCTGGGAATAATCACAGTGTGGATCCATCTCTAACTGTCACACTTAGTGACCGATGACAGATGTGGAAATAACCTACGTTCAACTGAGTTCATTATTTTAAAAATATTAAAAGCCCTATTCAGACGGGAATAAATTTAAATGAGGTCCTGGTATAATTTCCTCTATTACAGTGATTTTTTTCCCCATCCAGATCGGGCATGTCGGTGTTTTTCCCTCCTCCTACCCTTAATAAATTACAAATATCATTAAACCCTGTTTTCATCCAGCTCTGATGGTTTTCTTCACTCATTAGAATAAATAAAGGTGAAATCTCACTCTGGATTGTCCTTCCTCTGCTGACATGGTCCTCAGGTCTTTAAGATAACTAAATATTTACAGGTATAATCCAAGAAAACACATGCAGCTTACGATGCATTTTAGGTTGGACGTTACCTTGGTTCTATGGTATCGCTACACATACAGATTCAGGTTCGCCAATCCTTATGTCAGGTCATTAAGAACAGGAGTCATGTGAACTACAAGATCAGCTTTCTGCCAGGCAGTGATTTTTTTGGTGTGTGTGGCATGAGCTGAGCCATTTCCCGCTTCATTCAATATCTGCAGTCTCTCCAGTAACTGAATATGAGTACGGAATAACAGTTATTGGCATGTGCCCTGTGCCTACTGGTCTTTATGTTCAGTTTAACAATCAGTTTGTCTTTGTAAATCACGTTGATTTGCATAAACAGAAGTGGTGCTGCAGTGCCATTCTTTCATCAGAGGGATTACATGCAGAGATGTCACAAGACTGGAAAACATTGTATAAAAGTAAAAAGTACTAAGTGAAAGAAGTACTCACATGAAGACACTTATAAATGTTAGATATTGTATGACACTGTTAAGCATGACGGAGGAGTAAATAATGTTTTGATTGTTTTTCTCCTTGGTTCATTAATTTGTAAGTTGTAATGCTACAAGTACTATGATATTCTATAAGATTGTGCCTTATTAAAGAGTGGACTGTTATAACAGCAATTAAAGCCCATCGTTCCACACAGTCCAGTTTGATAAATAGATTAAACCGAAGGCTATGGAATCTCCATTCTCCACAGAGTACCACACACACTACTCCTTCTACCCTGTCGATAAAAATATATCAATAAACACAATCCTGGGCTTGGTCCAGTTGTTTCCATCTCTGTCAACTTCTTCTCAAGTCAAGACTCCAGGCAAGTGCATAATGTATTTGGAAAAAAAAAAAAGTTTTAATAAGGGTTAAGTTTAGACCCTTGACAAAAATCAATAGTACAGAAGATAATTCCAGTAAGTGCACATATGTGTGCTGCATACACACTGATACAGTAACAGATTCTTGCTCATTTTCAATGGTTATTTAATACAATTATTTGCTTAAAAATGACTCCTATGGTAAATAGCGACTGGTACAGATGTCCTTAAAATCACAACCAGAGCAGCATTAATTTCTTTGCTGGTTTATAGTCATTACTGATGGTCTCATACTTTTTTAAAGCTAATCTACACAACATATGCTGGCCTCTTTTTGAAGCACTAAATTGAGTAGTTTACTACTATGTTTAGTTAATGTATCTTGTTAGACACGTTAAAGTATTACATTCAGCCTTAATTATCACATGCAAATTTACACATTTATCTTTCAAATAATTCCCAAAGTATGGTTATACTCATCTTCATACGTCATTTGTGATAAAAAAAGAAAAAAGAAAGAAAATTTCTTATAACAAATACGCTATTTATATATTCGCTATTGGGAGTATTTTATTTTAATATACTGTTTTTCATACTGCTTTTTAGCTAGGTAATCTATAAAGAGATTAGCAGTTATCTAGTAAAGTATGGTTATGCTCATCTTCATACGTCATTTTTTGATAAAAAAAAAAAAAAAAAGAAAACTTCTTAAACAAAGCCACTGTTTATATATTCGCTTTTGGAATTATTATTTTTAATTTTAATATACTGTTTTTCATACTGCTTTGGAACCAGATAACTGCTAATCTGCTCCTCAGTTTATGTCACGCATTTTAAAATAGATATTCTGGCATACAAACTAATATTTATTGTTATTTTGTTAAATAGCTGAACGTTTCACTGTGCAGGGACCTTAAAACAAAAAAGCATGTTATACACCGAAAAATATTTTAAATGAAAAGTTAATAATTTAGCAAGCTACTTCGTGTCATAGCGCACGCTAACGGCTTGCTAACTTTAACGATTGGATTAGATACAGTATTGATTCTTTTAATGTGTCAAAACCGGACTTTATACTATATTTTATGATCTCGGTTTAATTAGGGACGATTAATGAAAAAAAATATATATAAGTGGCGTTACGACAGCCTTTTAAATTTTAGGCTAATTTCGATGAAAATTACTTAGCAACCATGGTTGTGTCCCAAATCCCACACTAGTCTACTACGTAGTGCGGATTAGGACACGACGCACATCTGATTCATATTCAGTCGGTCGATACGTGAATGGAAAGCATTGACGGCGGGCCGCCTTCCAAATGCATCAATTGAACACCTAGTGTGCTGACCAGAGAAGCTAGTGCTCACTAGAGAACGTTGTAGAACGGAGCGACGTACGCGTAGTGCAGTAGTGTGTAGAGCTTAGTGTCGCGGATTGAGACCGAGCCCAGCGTTTAGGGCGGTGATGTTGGAGCCTTCCCCGCCTGTGCCACGTCATTCCTTTACTCAGATTGACGTAGACGGAAACAGTGAGAGCTCGGAGCCGCGTTTAATAACCAGAGTTGCGTTTGTAAACTAGTAAATAGATTTACATCGGACAGTCGCTTTATGCTCCAATTATGATGAGTAAGTAATTGTTTTAATTTGATTGTCCAGAGTGATTAACTTATAGTTATTTTAGGTTGGCCGTGACGTGAAAGGAGTGTTCTTCATTGCTGTCATTATTTAATAGTGAGTCTAAAACTGAGGACAGCGTGGATGCAGATAGTAGATTAAGTCTAATCAAGCAGGGTGCCAAACTTTATCGCATACTGTAGATCTGAACTAGCATCGGAAGTGTAGGTAAACGGTTGGCACTGGTCACTTTTTTTTAATCCCGATCCTGGAGTTTGCATGTTCTCCCTGGGTGGTTTTTCCTCGGGTTCATTCAGTGTAGGTCCCAGCATTCCAAAAGGGTCGGACTGGGTCTCTTCTAAAGTGTCCCTGGAGTGCGTATGTGTTTGGGAAAGCGATCCGGGGGTAGCATGCGCTGTGGGTCCTGGCCCGGGTAAAGGTTTGTTGAGCTTTCGTTGATGTCTCGAAGATTCTCAGTATAAAGTTCTAAGATCCAATCCTGCCTCGAGAAAGAGAAGAAAACTGGCTTGAAACAGGATGGAAGGACCAGGCGAACAACTGCACAAGATGCGCAGGTCCTTGGCTGCTCCTTCCCAGAGGATCTACCGCACAAAAGTGATGCTTTTTTTGGTTAAGTAAATAAAAAAATGATCAAAAAGCGCTTTGTAATCTCTGATGTGTAGTGAAATAAAACAAGGAAACGAGCAGCCAACAAAAGGCACCAGTAAACATCATATAGTGGAATGTTTTTGCACTGCACTTCCTTATTAGGCTCATAATTCTCTGGCAAAGAAATCCGAGTTTCTACGTCAGCTCACACGCGGCAACGCCCGGCACATTGCTCTGAATCCAGGATGTGTTTCCAAGCAAGAGAACCAGTTAGGGTGTGTTCAAGAGGCGTAAAATTTCCCATTCTGGGTCTAATCAGGACGTCTGGAGCTGAGTGACTCATTTATGGGCGTATGTTTCGTGACTCAGAACTCTACGGGCAAGTCCTCCTGAAGCCGGGCAGCAGTGTGGCACAGTAAAGCGCCATACATTGGTTTAAATCAGTTCTGGAGGACGAAGAGGGTCAAAAGCTTTCATTTATGAATGCTGCACGATACAGGACACCTGGTCGGCCCGTCCCTAAGTGGGCCCGGCCCAACCCTCGGGTGGTTTCTGGCCAAGACCAGACCCCAGTGTTCCGTCCCCTCTGTGGGCCCGGCCCCTCCCCTTTGCCCCTCTCTCGCACCGGAAACCGTTCTATGACCTCAACAGTCTTTGTACCAGAGAAGCTCAATATGAGGCCCATCCCTAAGGTCTTGGTGCCCAGAAACAGACAAGAAAAAGTCCAAGCTGTGAGAAGGGGGCTTGTCAAGGTCTCGCGGGACTCAGGAGTATGGTTGACAGAGTGACAAGAGGCGAGAGGTCGTATAATTGTCCTTCCGGTAAATGGACCTAAACGTTTCCTTTCAGGGCCCTCCGAGATGCTGCTGGACGAAGACGCAGCCTATTTGGACCCCTTGCACTCCTCCAGGACCTGGGGACTGGAGGAGCAGGCAGGCTCGGTCACCTTAGCTCCGCCATCTTCACCCCAGAACCATGGGGACGGACTCGTGGCCCGTCCCTCCACCCCGCCGAATTTGGACAGAGGTTACGTTTTTGGTTCAGTCTGCATTTTTGTCCTCCATAACGGACGCACATTAATGAGCTTATGTCCCGTGCGGATGACAAGGTTTTTGCTGTCGCAGCTGGGACCGTGGCGGGAGGAGACGTCACGAAAGAAAAGAACAGTTCAGAGGTACGCTTGCTTACGAAAAAAAAAACCTTTCTTAAATTACGTTTAAAGGATTATTTTGACCGAGGGGTAGGGGTGCTTTAACCTTTGTTGTAATCCTTGATAATAGTTCATTAATACTAGCGATATGCTTCTAAGTTTCTTGTAGTTTTATTGGACCTGGCATGGTAATTCGGTTCTGGAGGAGAAGAAAAGAAGGTCCAGAACCACTTTTTCTTGCCTAAGGGTTTTCAACTATGTCTCTGTGAAATTTATGGAGGAACGAAGGGGTCAAAAGCCACTTTTCCCTCTTTTTTTTATGTTATGTTTCACATAAATGAAATTCCCAGATAAGTTGTAAGAAAGGAGTAGTATATCCTACCGTTTAATAAAAAACACACAAAAAGGTTGTTGCCATAGAAACGTTGAGAGAGATAAACATTGATTCTGTTAAGGGTGGGTAGGCTATCATTTTCTGTTCCTAGCAGCAAAGTTCGGAACACATGAAGAAACCGGGGGGATTATTAATTACGTGTGGTAGTGGTGGAGGATACGGGAACCTGGGGGCAAAATCGTCGCACGGCAACCATCATCGTCGAGCACAATTTTATCAGCTCGTGGGCAAGGGTGGGAAAGTCTTTAACTTTTTTCGTTCGTTACAGACCAGTAAGTAAGTAGGTTTTGAACAAAATACGTAAACTAAATAAAAATACTAGAAAGCTGCATTTTTTCTGATGGATTGGTCGTTTATTAGAGGGATGGAGACCCCCGCCGTAGTGGTCATGCAGCCACTAGTAATTGAAAACTTTTTTAAACAGTTACATGCATTTTTTTTATTTTTTATTAATACTTCGTAAGGACTTGGCATAATTGTTTAACGCAATTAAAAATAGCATTATGTTTTGCAGGGTTCTCAAAAACCTTCCACAAACAGCGATGCAACAGGTTTTTTTTTTTATTGATTTTTAATTTTTTTCTATGAATTTTACAATTACCAGAGAGGCGGGTTTGAGGAAGTGGGGGTGAGCGACACGTTTGCAGGGGGAAGCCGCTTGGAAAAAAAACTGTGAGTGTTTACATTCATGTTTGTCATTGTGGAATTCTGTCTTGGGTGAACCAAAAAACCGTTGAGCATAATTAAAAAAAAAAATGCTTCTAGAATCGTTGAATAACTCATATATTTTTTGGAAAAATTTCTATGAAAAACAAACCGGTTATAAAACGGTTTTGTAGACCGATCATAAATGTAACTCAAAGAATGAATGAAAAAAACTTTGCCCTATGTTAGAAAAGCCTCTTTAACATGTAAAAACATTGAGGCAGGTGGGCTTACCAAAAGCAAGAAAACTTACTTTATGAAAAGGAAAATTATTACGGTACGCCCCCACAAGTTTCGTTAGATGTTTATTGTTGGTTTAAAAAATCCGTCTGGGGATAAATCTTATTTTTTTGTCAACTCCCCGGCGCAGGGGCTGGTCTCCACGCTGACTTCTGGCTGAGCAGGAAAGCTGCCAGTGCTACAAGACGGACGCTGGAGTGGTGGGAGTGCGGAGGGAAATAACAGTGGAGTTTCTTACAGGAAAGCTGGGGATTACCACGCCGTCGAGGAGGTCTACTGCAGTTGCCCGGCATGTAAAAGAAAAGAAATAAAACAAAAATGATAGGATGGAAGGATAGGGGAGGGGAAACGGGGGGACGCGAGGCTATGAAGCCCTACGAATGAAGGTCGATTCACGTTAGCGTTAAGCGCGCGTGCAGGAACGAGGTACTTGAAGAATTTGTGATCTAATGCAATGTTCTGCGTAATTTATAGTTTTTTATGGACGATAAACGAACCAAAAGATTCTTTGTTGGAGGCGAAAGCTTGAGCATCGACTGAAAAAGCATTCCCTGCATTGTCAAAGGACTCAGGGAACAAAGTAAGAACAAACTGAGGCAGCGGACACCGGACGCCTCGGCTGATGCGCCGCTTCTTTATCTGTATCGCAAGCGTAAATGAAGCTCGGTTCATGAACTCCACGTGAGTTTCCAAAGCTTTGAGTTGGATCGTAGCGGGCGGGCAATGTGCCGATATTCAAGCGATATTCAAACCAAGTTTAATTTTGAGGTGTTGGTTGTTTGTCCATGTGGCAGCGGGTAACAGGAGTAGACGGCGTTCTGAACGGTCCCTTAATTTGATGTCACGTTTTACTTTTGTAGCCAGAAGGAAGCCGTGAGACGGCAAAGGCGGGGCAGTACGACATGTCTTTTCTGTTTTGAAAATACAGGAACCAGGTAGAAATTTCCCCATAAGAACTAACAGAAATAGGCTCCCGCTCTGTGCATATTCACAGTACAAAACATTTCAGGCCTCATTATTGACCCCTGAAACAGTGTATCGTATCGCGTAATTAAATATCGGAACATGCTTAAAACCCAGCCCGGAGGATTTCTATTCTTTCTTTTCGCTTGCCGTAGGAAACGTATGGTATCAGATGCTCGGATCAGTAAAAACACTATGTACATGCCTTTATTTTTATACGAGATTATCGACGAGCTGCAGAAACTGATTTGTAACAGACACCGTTACAGCTCTGAATGTTAACGGGAAAACAGTCAAATAAGTTATTAGTCAAAAAAACAATAAAAGGTGAGCTGTTCAAAAGTGTGTCTCAGTGGTATTTTGCATCTACCGGCACCTTCCACGCTCTCATTATCGGTACAAAGCTAAACTTTGGGTTGAATTTTTCTGTGAAACTCGCTGTTTGTTCTTAAAGCAACCTAATACGAGGACTTAACATGAAGGGAGAACGAACAAACGCACATCTGGGTAAGAGAGGGAGCAGAAACGTCTCGAGTCCCTACATTCAGCTCGATCGCTAAAACTACACAAGGTTTAAGACCCAGGAACGAGGTAGAGATTTTCCCATAAGAAACAATGCACACAGAGATCCCGTTATCCAAATGTTCACTATCCAAGCCTTTCCACAAAGGAGGCTCATTTTCAAACAAACGTTTTGACTCTGCTGACCATACAAATAAAGACCGAGTTCTTGTTCTGCTTTGCGGCCGAGTCAGTAAAACCGTTCAGCCAACTTTATTTCTTTTTATTTTGCAGGATGTTAATTCTTCCGTCGAATCCTCCGCGACGCAAACAAACAGTTCAAGTATCAAAAGAGCATTATTGCAATATTGTCCCGCTGCCAATGCAAAAATGCGTTAAATATTATAAAACTGCAAAAAACCTCAGTGCATACGGCTCCAAAACAAAAGAAAAAAAAAAGTCCCAACGGATATCAAAGACAGCGCCGGAGGCAGGAGGCGAGCGCTGTCCCTTCGCCTCGGTTTTTTTTGTACAAAAAGCTCCATATTTACAATTTCAAATCCCATGAAAAGGTAAAAAAAAAAAAAAAAAAAAAAAAAGCAATGAGGGTTACAGTGCAGCTTATCCATTCTGCGCCGCCTGAACTTGCATACTCCCGAAATCTTCGTCTTCCTCTAGTGTTCGCTTCCGGCTCCCTGTCGGCAAACACGGGGTAACGTGAAAATCTGGACAACAATCTGTAAACACATCTGACCACGCCCCCGATACAGGTCCATGGCTAATTAAAGGAAATCTTAAAAAAAAAATTCATTTCAGCAGCTTTAACACAAAGCACTGAGGTTATAAGCGCCGTTTCTACCCCCTCCACGTTAAAAATAACCTTCCTGACCTGGCATTCCGGCCTGAATGGAGAACGATCTGCCCAGCTGAAGTGGTGACATCATTTTGATGGTCAACCTGGCCAGATAGATCGCTTCGTACTCCTAAAAACAAAAACCACACGTTCCGTATTAGATCCGATGCATTGTAGTTACACCGAGTGGCCACACGGTGGTGCCAAAAATCACATTTGTCAGAGTAAATGTTTGCAGTGTATTTACACGGACTGGCCTCATGGTGGTGCCAAATGTACGTCTTCGTTAGACGGTTCTCTCGCAGTTTATACAGTGATTACAAAAAAAGACTGAAGAATAAACATTTAAAGACTTCAGAAAACGTTAAATCTTAAACTCTTACCTGCAGCTGATGCACAAAGCCTACGTTAGGATTAATGCAGAATCTCCTCTCCTGAACGTGACTGAATGCGTCTCTGCACAGAAACCAGACATTTCATGACCAACGGATACATTTATTTTACCTTAGTGAAAGCAGAGGAACCCTAAAAATGAATTTATTATCTTAAGAGCAACTGTGATTGATATCGGAAGGAAAATCACCGTAGCTCTTCTATAAATAAATACATTGATGCGGCTTGGACAACAAAATGAATGATTTCTATCATCAGGAGATCAGTATGTGAAGTTTTTTCAAATGTTCAAACTTAGAAATAAAAAGAGCATATTTATTACTGAAAGCTACTAAAGATTTAATACACAGTCTACACAAAGCGTTTATCAACTTTTGAATCATCTGTTTGAATAAGATGGTCAAAAATGGCTCATTGGGATTCAGCCGAAAGAAAAAAATATTTAAAGAGAAGGGCTTTAAGTAGCAGAGTGTGAGATTATGGAAATGCGAGACAGGTGAAAGGTGGGTTGAGAGGGTGGGGATGAAAACCGAAAGTGTTTTATTAAAATGACACAAAACAGACAGGAGGAAATAAGAAGTGGAATTAAAGCAGACTGATAGATGAAATATTTTACGACTTCAGCTACACTTTGTTGTTGTGTTTTTGAAACATAACTACTTTATGTGCTTTATGAAGTAGAGCTAAATGCTGAACTTAAAACGAACTAAAGCAGACTGATAGATAAAATATCAAAAAACAAACAGAAAAAGGAAAAACATTCGGTTTTAAGCTCAGTGTTCAAAATTTGTTACAGCTTCAGCTACAGTTTGTTGTTTTTTGTGCATAACTATTTTATAAGTTGCATAAATTGGAACTAAATGCTGAACTAAAACTGGAACTAAGGTAGGTTGATAGATAAAATATTTAAATAAAAAAAACAGAACAAAAAAAAAAAAAAAAAAAGCTATTCGGTTTTAACCTCAGTGTACAAACGTTTTTATGACTTCACCTATGATTTGTTGTTTTCTGTGCATAACTACTTTATGTGCTGAATAAACTGCAACTGAAGCAGACTGATAAAATATTTTTGTAAAAAATCAGAAAGGGAAAGGTGACATAAAGGAGTTTTTAGCTTCGGGACCCAAATTTGTTACAGTTTGTTGGTTTTTGGTGCATAACTAACTAAACACTGAACTAATAACTGGAACTAAAGCACACTGATAGACAAAATGAAATTCAGCTCAGTGTTTAATACCTCTGTTACAACTTCAGCTACAGTTTGTTGCTTTTTGGTGCATAACTACTTGTAATGCCGAATAAACTACTACTAAAGGAGACTGATAAACAAAATATTTCAATAAAAAACAGAAAATGAAAAAAAAATCAGTTTTCAGCTCAGGATTCAAAATTTTTTACGACTTCAGCTACAGCTTGTTGTTTTTTGCTGAATAACCTGGAACTAAATGCTGAACTAAAAACTAAACCAGACTGCCAAACAGATGGAGCTTAGGGAACAAAGGCTTGAACTCTGTAACTCCGCCCCACTTCTGCAGACAAGAAACTTAAATAGTACCGTGATTTTAGAAACATTAACGTTATTAAAAACAAACTGAAATGCAAAATAAATATAAATATGCAGATAAAATAAGTTTTCAGCTCAGAGTTCAAAATTTGTTTTGACTTCAGCTTAAGGAGAATGAATGAAAAGATCCCTGTACCTGTATTTCACCCCGAACGTTTCCATAAGGTAAGCGATGACTAGCGCGGCGCTGAAACGAGAGCACAGTTGAGACAGCAGATCAGCACGGCGTCTTACCAACTCCCACGTTAACTACGTACAGCGAAAATATAAACCGCACCTTCTAGAAATTCCGGCGTTGCCGTGAACAAGAACTTTTCCTGCGGGGATGAAAGAGTCCAGGATTAATCCAGAATTAAGTGATTATATGCAGAGCCAAAAGTTTATGAACCCCTTCAGGACTTAAAGCTCAAACAATCAATGGTATTTCTAAGAGCGGCGTCTCTAAGGTTAAGGCTACTCATTTTAAACTGGACATGTGGCGTGCTGAATAAACTGGAACTAAAGCAGACTGATACATAAAATATGGAAATAAACAGAAAACAAAGAAAAGTTGAGTTTCAAGCTCGGTGTTCAAAATGTGTTACGACTTCAGCTATGTTTCGTTTTTGCTGTAACTACTTCATATGCCACATATATACCACAACTGCCTGTTACACCAGCACGAGGGGTTCACAAACTTTTTCTTACAACCTAATACAAACCACAGGCTTAAGTATGAGTTACCTCCCATCTCTAAACATCCGTCGATGAATTCTTTAGTCTGAAACGGGACACCACGACAACGCAGTTAGAATAACCAGTCATTATAACAACGTTAGGGTCTGGCAAATACATCGTACAACGAACACCACATTGCATCTACAAGGTAACATGAGTTAACATATGGACGAAAGTATTAGGAAACCTCTCAATCTTCAATTCAGGTGTTTAACTGCCACAGGTGTATAAAACCGAGCACCTCAACACCACGCAGTCTGCCTAGGTCTAATGTGGAGGTGTCCCAATACTTTTGTCCATATCGCTGATATGTGATCGGACTGTTACCTTTAATAATAAAGGACTCACCATTGGGAAATATCGAATGATGTTCTCCACAGGGTTATCTGCAATATCTAACACGAGGTATCTGCAAAAACACCACAGATTCTGCATATTTAGGAATCAAAGCCCGTTGTCTGATTGGTATTGGGACCAAAACCCCAGAGCAGACGTTACCTACACGTACCTAAACTTGAGGGGAAAGTTGGGTTTGATGAAGTTGGCTTCGATGTCTTGTCGGACGCAGACGATGTGTGTTATGCCCTGCTTCTCCAGTAGAGGGAGCTACAGCGCGCGCACACACACACAAAAAAACCCATATAGGTGCTTAAATCTTAAATCAACAGCCAGTAAGGTGTTGTTTTTTTTTTTTTACTCTGCAAGGCCGACCAATTCGTTGACCAAAGAGCGGAATTCAAAACTGCAGCTACACGAACACGCCGTAGACATCCAGAGACACGCAGGCTTCAGCGAGAGTCTATTAGTTCTGTGTTTTGAAGCGGATTTCGATCGAAAGTACCAACAAAAGGCATTTTGGTACTCGAACTCATTGCTGCTCGGACTGTATTGGCTGTACGTCGCTCAGACTAAGTGCAGTAAGGGTTAAAAGTCGCTCTTAAACAGGCTCTGGAGAAGTGACTCCAAAATAAAGAGGTTTAAGTGAGTTCCTTAGAACGCGTTATCTTACCTTGCTCTTCATCGCGGCCGAGTAAGGACCTAAGAAGAGTCCAGGGAGGATTTCCTGAAATCGCCACATTAACGAAGCTTTCAGTTCAGGCTTAATCTCAAGCTTTCTTTAAAAACAAAACCTAGGCTTTAAAAAGGTCCGATCACTCACCTGCATCTCCCTGCGCATCGGATAGGACCAGTCCTGTAAGGAAAGGCACTTTAACTCATTATCAAACATCGGCTCTATCCCAAATGACTCAAATTTTCAAAATTTCAATTTAGAGAGTAATCCCTAATATACGCTGTCGTTCACTACATAGGGTGTATAATGTAGAATACGCGCCGTAGTGCACTACATTTCTAATAATTCAGTCATTTGGAACTCAGCCATCACCTTCTACGTGGCTCGTTAGGAAATGTGACCCTATAAACTGCTTACCAGACGTAATAAGTCATATCTAATGAGATTATGACTTCATGGTTTAATCTTAACACATGTATATTTGGTGTTAAACTGAACATCGCTGTAATAAAGTGTTAGCATTACCAGTTGGTCCTCCTTACAGACAGGCAAGGACGGAAACTCTATTTTACTCCCGTCGTCCATGACTGCAGCCTCAGGAACACAGAGAACCGGGTGTTAGGGATTATCGGCTGTTAAAATGTTCTCCCGCTGTTACAGTAACATTAACTCTGATGGTGGAGTTTGGTTTGGATCTCCACACGCCTGTCCGCCATGTCTGCTCCTGTACAGTGACTGGTCACGTGACGCGAGCGGCTTTCAGGGAGCGTCTGACATGAGCGAACGTGTCATAAAATGTTTAGGGAGCGTCTGACATGTGCAAGTTTCTTATAAAACGTTCAGAGTCTGACGTGCAGCCGTCTGTTAAAATGTTTAGGGAGCGTCTAACATTTGCATCTGTTTTTGTAAACGTTTAGGGATGTGCAAACGTCTCATAAAAGGTTTCGGGAGTGTCTGACATGTGCTACTATCTTTTACAGTGTTTAAGGAGGACCCGATGTGTTACTGTGTGATCTGATGTGTACAACTGTCTTATAAAATATTTAGGAAGATTCTGATATGTGCAACCGGCTATAAAATGTTTAGGAAGTGTCTGATGTATAGGTGTCTTATAAAATGTTTAGGGAGTGTCTGACATGTGCTACTATCTTTTACAGTGTTTACAAAGGGTTACTGTGTGGTCAAAATGTTAGGGAGCATCTGACAAATACAAGTGTCTTGCAATGTTTTTACGAGTCTCTAACTTGCAAGTGTTTTTTAAAATGTTTAGGGAGCATCTGACGTGCAAAGGTTTTTAAAAAATGTTTAAGGAGAGTCACATGCTACTATCTATTAAAATGTTTAGGGAGTGTCTGACAAATGCAGCTGTTTTTGCAACATTTAGGGAGCGTCTGACATGTGCTACTATCTTTTACAGTGTTCTTTTACTATGTCAGGGTTACTGTGTGGTCAAACCTTTAGGGAGTGGTTGACATATGCAAGTGTCTTATAATGTGTTTAGGGAGTGTCTGACGTGCAAATGTCTTATAAAATGTTTAGGGAGTGTCTGACATGCAAATGTATGTTAAAAGTTTAGAAAGTGTCTGACATGTGCAATTCTTCTTTTCAGCTAGGGAGTATCTAGTATCTTTTAAAACCTAGTGCATTTTTCTTAAAATAATTTTCTATTTAATAAAAAATGACTGCCTGATAATTATACCTGTAAGACCTTTATATACTTAGCTGATAACCCAAAAGGATAAAACCCAAAACATGACCATTTTAATCAACAATACGTTTATATGAGGCCAGATTCCTAGTCAAATCTCCAGTATTTTTATTAAACACATATAAAATTCTACATTAAAATAAAGTCCAGTTTGTCCAATTTCTCATCGATCCTCAGTAAGAGAAAGAGTTTTAGTGGAGCTGCTGTTGCTGTTTGTGCTGCTCGTCTCTGATCGATCAGGTCGGTACATCAGGTAATTCAGACCTTCGTTGCTCAGGACATGTGTGAGTCCTGATCCCAAACCTTCATCTGCATCCACATCTTGACAAACCTCCTCCTCTGTAACAGCATACAACAAGAGGTTTTTTTAGATTTTACATTGCAATATGTTTAGGGTTCCTCTCACAAGTGTAACCATGCATTTAAAATTTTAGGGCTCATGTGACATGTGCTTCTCAACTTTTAAACACTTCTGATAAGCTGCTAAGCTTCTAATAAGTGCAAGTGACCTTTAAAATGCTTAGGGAATGTCTCACAAGTTCTTTACCACTTTTAAATAGTTAGGGAGCGTCTAACAAGTTGCTTTACGTTACGACAATGTGGAACCTACCTTCATCGTCCTGGTAGGCGGGGTTTGTGTGGCCTCCATTCCCATCAGTCTTTAGTGTTTCAGTCTCTTTTATCTCCTCTAAAGTCCAATGAAGTGAACGGAAGCTTGGTCTTTGACCAGGTTCTTTCCTCCAGCAGGACTGCATCATGCTGTATCTGTGACCGATAAAGAGACATGTTATGGTAAGGATGTAAATTATAATATTTAATTGAAGAATATCCTATATATCTATTTTAATTAGCATTATTTAAGTTTAGTATTTGTAATATTACGTATTATAAAAAAAAAAGAGGTGAAAATCATAGAAATTAGTATTTGGATGCAAAATAGTACATTTTATAATTAATGTGGGCCTTTAAAAAGAGACAAAGTCTTTCATGATTTGCCTTTTAATGTTTAGATTAAGAGCTGAATGCTTTAGGGAGCATCTGCATTTGTTTTCAACGTTTAGGGAGTGTCTGACATGTGCAAAGCAGAGTGGCATATGTCAGACGCTCCCTAAACTTTTAAGTAGACACTTTTAAGTACACTTGTCAGACGATCTGTTAACATTTTAAAGGAGAGTAACAAATTTCAGATGCTCTCTAAGCTTTTAAATAGACTGTTGTACATGTCAGACGCTCCCTTAGAGTCTGACATGTATAAATGTATATCTAAACGCTTAGGGAGTGTCTGACATGTGCAGCTCTGCTTTAAGAGGTTGAGGGAGCATCTGACATGTGTAACAATCTACTTAAAAGCTTAGGGAGTGTCTGACATGTGCAGCTCTGCTTTAAGAGGTTGAGGGAGCATCTGACGTGTAACAATCTACTTAAAAGCTTAGGGAGTGTCTGACATGTGCAGCTCTGCTTTAAGAGGTTGAGGGAGCATCTGACATGTGTAACAATCTACTTAAAAGTTTAGGGAGCGTCTGACATGTACAACTCTGCTCTAAGAGGTTAACTTCTTAGAGCAGAGTGGCACATGTCAGATGCTCCCTAAACTATTCAATAGATTATTTGACATGTCAGACCCTCCCTTAGTTTTTAAATAGACTGTTACACATGTCAGACACTCCCTTACCCTATTAAAGCAAAGTTGCATATATCGGGTGCTCCCTACGTTTTCAAACAGACTGTTATACATGTCAGACTCTGACATGTACATCTCTTCTTCTACAAGTTTAAGGAATGCTTGATACCACACTGATATTTGCTTACTGAGATATTTTCTGATACGTACAGTTTTTGGGGACATCCTGGAGGCTCTTGCAGTCGCCCTCCTGCATTAACGTGATGTAGGACCTCCTGGTTGGAGAAAGCAGGATATGGCTGCTTTCCCAAAGTCATGATTTCCCACAGTAGCACCCCGAATGCCCTGCAAACACATACACACACACACACACACACACACACACACAAATATATAAAACACACACAATGCATTTTTATTAATGCTGCAAAACCTGATTTCTGTTCAAATCAAGGTCGGGTCGGCGCTCACTCACCACACGTCCGAATGTTTATTAAAAATGCCATCTGTTAGACTTTCCGGTGGCATCCAGCGCACAGGCAGAAGACCCTCCCCTCTCTTCCTGTAGTAGTCGCACTTGTAAACATCCCGGGCCAAACCGAAATCTCCGACCTTAACCACGCGCTCGGGGTCGGTGTAGGATTTCACCGAAACGAGGCAGTTCCTGGCGGCCAGATCTCTGCATAAAGAAATAATTACTAACCAATTAAGGATGGCGATGAATTAGAATGAGTAACTCACTCTGTGGATTCTCACCTGTGAACAAAATGGAGCTTCTCCAAATAAGCACAGCCTCTGGTGACGTCCAGGCTGATGGTCAGAAGGTCGACGAGGGTCAGAAGCTGGGCGTGAGTCTGCAAATAATAAAGGTTAACCTTTTCTTAGATATTATGGGACGACTTCACAGTTTGGTGCAAACGTTTGCGCTGTTTAACGCCCGTGCTACGTTCTGTGGGAAACTCACGTAGTAGTTTAGAAACTTTTTTGATTTTAAACAATTAATATTAATTAAAACACAATATGAAAACATTTCGTGCTGTACAATACAGTCATTCTCATCTTTGTCTACTTCTGAACTTGACATGTAACAAAAATGAAACAGAAAATAAAGCGTAACGATACCAAGTTTCTTTCTGCCTTCAAGATTCTCTTTTCTGTCAGCAGGTGTCGCAAGGGTTCGCTCCTACTAGTTTTCTGTCATTCAGACGTGAATTAGATATATATAAACCAGATTTTTTTTTTCCAATTATAATTCTTAAATCCTCGGACATTAAATCGGATGGATGTTAAACGGCGCTTACCTGTACCTCGTTTATTAGGATGTTTTTATAACTCTAGGAAAAGAGAGCATGGGATTAACAAAAAGATTGGGTCGACTTTGGACAGTGAGCCAAAGAACAAGGGTGTGGAGTTTGACTTGCACTTCCCTCTGGACCGAGACCCTGAGGCAAATCCAGGACCCTCTGGACTTTTACATTTTATATTAAAAGTTATAAAAGTAACTAAAGAGAAAAGGAAAAAAAACTATAATTTAAGTATATTTTTGCCCAAAAAAATATTCTTTATTATTTTTGTTCTGGTTTGTGGTGTTTGTTGCAGTTTCTTTTAAATACTTGTTGGGGGGGGGCTCCAAGGAAAAAAAAAAGGGTTGGTAATCGCTGAGGTAAGGTACTGACGGTGGTTGGAGCGAGCTCCTCTCAGGTCACGAGCGCAGGTCTCCTCCCCTCCATCAGCTCCAGATCAGGTAGTGTGGGTTCGTCACGCACACACACTCCAAGAAGACGCAGAAGTTCGGGGTGGGTTAAACTGGCTGTACACACACACAGAGTTTATAACTAAGGATACACTATTTCAACCACAAGGTTCCATGGTTTTACGTTTGGCTACATGTGGTTTTGTGTCCCAATAATTTTGGGCCACGTGTATTTGTGTCCTAATACTTTTTGGCCACATGCTGGTTTGGTGTCGCAATACTTCTTGCCCCATATGGGTTTGTGTCCTAATACTTTTGGCCATATGTGGTTTGTGTCTCAAGTTCCAAACAACACTCACTAACTCTTACTTTGGGGGCACTTCAAATAGCAATAGAGCTTTTTCTCCTCTCACCTCATCAATAGGCTTCCTTCAAAAATTCGGTCTTTCTCCTGGCCACTGGCTCCATTCTGCAGCGTCTGGAGGACAAGCGTTTTATGTGAGGATCTTTTTCCCGCTCTGTCACTAAAATTTCTGTCACTTGAACTTTAACCTTGACGGCGACTCTTGTCTCGCTTCTGCTCCGTTTCCGAGGCTGACTCCTTCTAAACCTCTCCGAAAGCTCCGCGTACCCAGCAGCCCTCAGCAGCCTTCCAGACTCTCTCTGGAAACACCCGGCAGGGTCTCGGTTCTCCTCATGGACGGGAAGCACAACTGAGGAAAAACAAAAGAACAAGTCTTTGGGCCCCTGATATCACCTCTGGATCGTTCTTCTTGTGTAGCCAAATATAGAGAAATCAAACAATATTTGTGTATAAGTTGTGATTTTATTAAAGCAGCACAGGATGAAGGTGTACCAGACGGCATAGCAGGCGTTTGCCAATCCCACCATCGCCCTCGTCATCTCCATCGGCCCGTCTCTGCTCTCCAGCTCTGCCCCGGCTGCCTTTTTCCTTCTCCGTCTAAAGTAAACTTTCCAAACACAATAACGATTCGTGTATACGTTCTTATATAACCTTATATCAGACTATGCACTTAAAAACTGAACCTACTGACGCTTCCTGTGGTGACGATTACAACCGCAAGAACAGCGACGATGGCGATCAGGACACTCAGCTCAGTCTTCACTTCTGAAGGAGAGACGGTTGAGAGATGAGCGGCAATGAATATTGCCCTATTGTGTCCTAACACGTTTGACCACGTGGGTTTGTGTCTCAATACTTTTGTCCACATGTGGGTTTGTGTCTTAATACTTTTGGCCATGGGGTTTGGTGTCTCAATACTTTTGGCCACCATGATGGTTTGTGGGGGGTGTCTCAATACTTTTGGCCACATGTGGGTGTTGTGTCTCAATTACTTTGTTGTCCACATGTGGGTTGGGTCTTAATACTTTGGAAAGGTGGGTTGGTGTCCAATCCGTGGGACATGAGGGTTTGGCTCAATACTTTTGTCCACATGTGGGGTTTGTGTCTTAATACTTTTGGCCACATGTGGGTTTGTGTCTCAATACTTTTGTCCATGTGGGTTTGTGTCTTAATACTTTTGGCCACATGTGGGTTTGTGTCTTAATACTTTTGCCCACATGATGGTTTGTGCCTCAATACTTTTGTCCATATGTGGGTTTGTGTCCAAATACTTTTGCCACATGTAGGTTTGTGTCCCAATACTTTTGGTCACATGTTAGTTTGTGTCTCAATACTTTTGTCCATATGTGGGTTTGTGTCTTAATACTTTTGGCCACATGTAGGTTTGTGTCCAAATACTTTTGCCACATGTAGGTTTGTGTCCCAATACTTTTGCCACGTGTGGGTTTTTGTGTTCAACTACTTTTGTCCACATGTGGTTGTGTCTTAATACTTTTGGCCACATGTTGGTTTTGTGTCCAAATACTTTTTGGCCACATGAATGGTTTGTGTCTCAATACTTTTGGGCCACATGATGGTTTTGTGTTCCAATACATTTTGACCTACATGGGTTGGTGTTAAATGTCTGCGAATACTTTTGTGGCCACAATAGGTTTAATGTCCTCAGTACTAGTTTGTGTCTGAATACTTTTGGTCATCATGGGTTTTTGTGCCTCAATACTTTTTTTTTCCATATGTGGGTTTGGTCCAAATACTTTGCCACAATTTGGTTGGTGTCCCAATACTTTTGGTCACATGTGGGTTTTTTGTCTCAATACTTTTGTCCATATGTGAGTTGTTCCAAATTACTTTTGGGGGGGGGGTGTTGTCTTAATACTTTGGCCACATGATGGTTTGTGTTCCAATACATTTGACTACATGTGGGTTTATGTCTCAATACTTTTGGCCACATAGGTTTATGTCTCAGTACTTTTGGCCACGTATGTTTGTGTCTGAATACTTTTGGTCACATGAGGGTTTGTGTCCCAATACTTTTGGCCACATGCTGGTTGTGTCTTAATGCTTTTGGCTACGTGGGTTTGTCTCTCAATACTTTTGGCCTCATACAGGTTTGTGTTCCAATACTTTTGGGACACCTGAACTGAGACTTTAACTGTAACATGAATGTGGCCAAAAGTATTGGTTGCAGTGCCGTCTTACCTGCATCTGGTGTGCTAAGAGTTTGACTCGTTGATTCTCCTCTGCCCCAGTACGTAAAAGGCATTATCGCGATATCGATGTTGGTGTTTGGCTTCAGTTTGTATATCCTTACTACTGGTTCGGAGAATGTGTTGAACAGGGGACAATATCTCCCTCCGTAAATCTGTAAGAAAGCATCACAGTGCAGCCTAACAGATGAATATGAAACACCGCTACGGCTTTGTATCTCAGCTCTGTGGCGCTACGGAATAAACGCTCACCTTTCCGGCCTCTACTCCTTGTACGTTTAGCCGGACACAGTAGAAGACCGTCCCGAAATCGGTCCTGCTCGGGTCCCAGGTGATCTGGGACAGCGTTTCATTCCCGGCGAGCTGGATAGAGGATTTGCAGACGGCAGGAGGGACGACAGACGGTGGAGACACAAAGCCATCTAAACACACAAGCATCGGAGTAAAAATATAATGAAACCGTTTGAGCCCTCCCTCAGACACGACCAATCACGCCCGACTGACACCCGACCCACCTGAAGGACTCGATCCCGGGTCACCGCGGCAGTGGGCTGGGGAATTGGTGCTGCGGAACCCGAGCCCACATTCAAAGCTTTGATTTTCACATAATTTCAGAAAGTTTACGTTATGAAATGAGCAGAAATGTGTCACAACTACAACGGCCTACAAAAATGGCGTACAAAGTCAGAAAAACATGTCATGTCACCAGAGGGCGCCAAAACCTTTGCACAAGCGCTCCTCCACAGAGCGTCACTAGTTCAGGATCTAAAAAAAATCTGAACTATTTCAGTGGGACCTGAACCAGTTATCAGAACTCAAACATCAAATTACTTTCCAGTTACTCGGACTCGGACCTGGTAGAGGTTTCAGCGATCTTTGCAGAACGGTGAAAGCGGTTAGTCTGTTGTCCGGACTCATCAGGACGCTCCTGCTTTGATTCAGCTCCTGAATCCTCAGTCCGCCCTCGTCGTCCAGCCACAGGAGGCGTCCGCTGTAGAAGCTCAGCTGCTGGTTCAGCATGGAGGAACGAGCTCCACTTGAGGGAACGGGTCACCCCAAAGTCCTGCGACCTTCGGAAAAAACAGCGAGCGGGAGAGAGAGAAAAGTTTTAAATTAATCCGGAGCTGTTCTGATTAAATCAGGCTGGCCAATCAGAGCTCGGTTTGCCGGGCAGAACAGCTCGTCGAGAGCTTATAGGACGAGCAACAGGCTGCCTCTAAAAAGATTGATATTAAAGAAAGATCTGGTGGGATAGAACCTGACAGGCTGGAGGTGATGGTGATAAAGCTCACAGGGACTTGCGGAATGGAAGCGTCTGATTATTTATCTCAGTGCATTCTAATGTGGTCCACACACAAAAACTACATAATATAGAGCTTCCTCATCCACTCATCTTCACTCGTGTCCTTGTTTTTTGTAGGTTGTGAAAAAGGACACGTTAAGACAAAACACTTCATCCCTAAACATAATGGCGTTGAATAACGTATGGCTAAGGACACAACAGGGCTTCTGGTACTTTGGGTTTCAGAAACTTAGCTGCACAATAGCACAGGATTCCTAAAGGAAGATAAGCTTTGGGAACATAGGACTTTGGAAAAGAGAGACCCTGAAAACGCAGATGACAATGGCGCATCGAGTTTAGGTATCATAAGGCAGCATGAACATGGGGCTGAAAACTTATGGCTCATACCCTTAGAGTTCGTTCCTTTGGGATTGGAGATATTGGAATAAAGGTCTGCAAGCTCGATTACCTCTCGGTGCTGAGGTGTGCCCGGTACAGATGCAAGAAGGAACCGTCCTCAACGAGCCAGTACAGAAACCTTCCCTCCCAGTCCGCTGTTACTCCGGCGATCTGCACCCACAAATGCTTATTCAGTCAAACTCCAAATCAATTCGCTTTTCACTACGCCAGCTTAACCCGAAGCGTTTGGCACCTTCCTCCCGGAGACGACGCTCAGCATTTCAATCAGCCGCCGCCCCGCTCCGTCGAACCTGCACACCTCCAGCGTGGTTGCAGTGCTCCAGTAGATGGCGGCGTTGGGCGAGTCTATGAGCAAGCTTTCGATCTTCTGGCTGGCATTCAGGAACACCTCGGCCTCGCGTCCTCGGCAGATCTGATTAACCAAGGCAATCATTGAAAAAGATACTGAGAGCATTTTCTGACTTCCGTACTTTGTTAGACGCACCATGGTCACGTTGCAGCTCCAGTACAAACACCGGCCCAGCCAGTCGAAGGCCACGGCCTGAGCCGTCACACCGCCGGGTATTCGGAATACTTGAGGAGCCGAAAAGCGATCGGTCACGTCCTTCCAGCTAATCCAGCCTGAACCGTTAGTCCAGAAGATGGTACTGTTGTACCAGTCCATGTCTGTTCAACGCAACACAAGATGAGCACACTAGAAGAGCGCTGTGTGCTGCATTTATTGGGCTTCATTCATACAGTTTTGGATACTTTTAAATACAATGTTCTGAACTGTCACCTTTTACATCTCGGACGCCAGACTCCAGGGGATCGCCGAAGTCGAAACGATGGAACTCTTGCCTCCACAGGCCTGCATCGGTGGCGGCAGCGATGAACGGCGCATCGTCCTCTGGTTACAAAAAAGAACATTTAACACTACAACCCATACTGGAGAGTTTGGGAACTTCAAGATTTCAACATTCTTTCTTACTGACAATATTTCTGCATTCCAGCTTAAGACCGAGTTTATCCGGCAAGCATGAGGGAATCGGAGAATATTTTTGGTGGCTCGCTCTCATACCGGCTGGAACGGTACAAAACTGGAACGTTTGGAACCTGGAACTTTTTGCACCAGAGCACTGGGACAACTGGTACCGGCACAGGAACCTCAGATCTCCAAAGGGTGGAAATGATACTAGAAATGCTTTTGTCTCTGGGATTGGAACCAGAACCTTAAGCACTGCTACCAGAACAGAGCATTAAAGTACTGTAACGGTGGATTTGGAACTGGTTCGGTTTGTATAGTACTAGATCTAGGAGCTTTGGTGATGAAACAGGTATCTGGAACCGGAACTTTAGGCACTGATACCAGAACGTTTGGAACTAAAACCAATTTAGGTACTGCTCAGTGGAATTAGCCTAGAAACCTCTGGTACTGGAACTGGTTCTGTTTATATTGACACTAGAGTTTGAGTTTGTACTTGTGCCCTTATTAAAGGACACTAAACGAGAACTTTTACCATTTCGGCGGAACTGGTGGCTGAAACCGCCCATAGCGACATCATTCGGGACTGCACGCGTACCTCCTTTGAGAGTCTGGCCCTGAAACGCTGTGGGGTGTGAACAACCTCCGGGCGAAGCGGCCGACACGGTCACGACGTAACCCTGACGGCTCTGGAGTTCCGACAGCGTGGCGTGTGTTGTGGTGATGTCACCGATTTCCTGGATCATTGATCCGTTCGCTGAACACCTCACCGAATACGTCCAGTTTTGCCAAGCTGACGGGCCTGAAGACCAAATGCTTCATGTCAAATAAAATCAAAATTCAACCAATCCAACAAACCCAGGCTGAGCCCGGTTGAAAGCGTTTGAACGCATCCACTCACTTGATCCGTTGGACAGTTTCGGTTTGCTCCACCGCAGGGTGGCTTCAGCAGCTCCGAACAGTACCTGAGGAAAGCAAGAGCGGTGCGATATAAAAAATGGTCTATAAATAAAGAGTTCAAGTCCACTGCTGCTGTTGGACCCCCGAGCACGACCTTTTGACCAGGCGTCCAAACGTACGACATTTTGGAAATTACCTGCAAGTCTGTCGGCGTCCTGGGCACCGGATACGGCTGAGAATATTGCCCAAAAACACGGACGTTCCCGAATCCGTCATAGCTCTGGTACGAAACGTCGCAGTCCATGAAGAACTCGGTGAACAGCGCCACCTGGCCCTTTCCAGTTTGTTTATACACAGCCCGTCCGTCCGTCACCATCAGGAGGCCGTCTTCGTACGCCAAGCTCAGAGCGTCGACTTTAATTTCGGAGTACAGCAAGACAGGACGTGACCCGTCCAGAGACACGGCGGACAGCGCGAGCTCTCGCCGGTCATAGAAAACCAACCTCTCGTTGGGGAAGCTGACCACAAAGTCGTGCGCCGTGTCCGTCTTTAAAACCAGAGCCACAGGGCCCGTGGAGTCGGAGGGTTCGGGTAGGGAGGCGCGGTGAATTCCGTCGTGCAAGAGTAAGAAGAGAAACCTGGCGGAACGGGGAGTACAGAGTCATGTTGCTGATCTCTTGAAGCAGTATAGCCCATCCTGGTCACGTACAGCTTTGGGACGAGGCAAAAAACAAAAAGGTTCCTCACCCGTTATACGGATCTGCCACAATTCTCCTAGGAGCACCGCTTAGCGTCAGGTTAAGGTTCACCGGACTGGAACAGTCGGCGAGTTTACAGCACCAGACCTGCGTTTGTTTAATTAGAGATCAGATAAAACAAACAGAGAGCAATCACAACGCCCACGTCATGCGATCATCTCAAGATAATGAAGCGGAACGGAAACAAGACCTCATCGGCCGACACGTAGTAGAGTTTCCCATAGAGCCAGTCCACGCTCAGAGCCGTGACCTCAGAGGCAGCCGTGTGGACCCGTCTGAGGTCGGAGAGATCCGTCAGGTTCCCAGCACCCTTCGCCCAAATGCGGGTCCCCTCAGAGAAGTAGACCAGGTCGGTCTCAGGATGCACAGCCACGCCTAACAGCAACGGATTTAGGCACCGATTTACACTATATTTAGCGAGAGAGTCGTGTGCAAAAGTCTTAGGCCACCATTAGAAGTGGTTTAACAATGCTGTCATGACCATAATCCTCTTGTCTACTGATCTCCATCCCAATCTTTGTGAGCTTCAGCATTTCTTTGCCTTTTCACCTTGTTGTTCCCTTTCTGAAAAAGTGGTTTCTTAAAAAGGCTTTGCAACCCAGATGCTGCTATCGCTGCTACTCACCGCTGTAGCTTTACAGAAGCTGTTGTTAATAATGCATACAAATTATCCATATTTTTTCTTTATTGCATTATAATAAATAGACTGAGAAATAATTAGGTGGTTATTATGCCGCTGCCAAAACAATGGTGTATCTAATCTAACAGTGGCCTAAGACTTTCGCACAGCGCTGTGTTATAAGCTGAGCACAGGAAAAATGCCGTTTAACGTCTGAGGTCTTGAGAATTAAAGAAGGAAAAAAAAAAAGTAGAATCGCAGTCTTGAAAGGAGGAAAGGAACTTATTATGGTATCTTCTTTCTTTTCGATTTTTCCAAAGTGTTATCTTCTATTATCTACGCACAATCCCTAACCGAGCGAGCCTAGGGCGACAGTGGCAAGGAGAAACTCCCTAAACGTTATAAGGAAGAACCTTAAGGAGGATTTAGACAAAAAACCCAACCTGGTTAATTCAAAATACTCAAACATATTGGTTATAATCCAGTCTAACATTAAAGAGGGAGAACAGTGATTGTGAAAATCTGTGGAACAGACCTGTGATGTTTCCCTCGATCAGTTCGTCTGGGAGGCAGTCGGCCGCGGAGTAGAAATCGTTTTCGTCCTGCCGCCTCAGCGAATCCAGGCGTGACGCAAAGACCCAGCGAGGCCCGTTCTGCTCTGCAGATAAGACGGACACGGCGGTTAAACCTAGAGGCCGACACTCCTAGCGGTCCAGAGTGAATAGGGCGGGGCTGACGGACCTGGCTGAGGCGGGGTGGTTACGCTCGCTTCAGCGACGGCTCCCTGGCCTTCACGATTCACAGCGGCTATGGAAATCCTGCACAAACAGCCCCAAAACAAATACATTAATAATAAACATTAAAAGCATCCGTGTTTTGACCCTTGTTGTCCACATGGTGGTGTCGTATCAGAGCTTCGTGCTGGACCTGTACGTGGTGTTCTGCAGGGTCGGGTAGAAGCTGGTGTAGAACTCGTTTCCTGCTGTGGTTATGGTAATGGTGTGTGTATCTGAGGTCAGGTTCAGGTTGTATCCCACGATGATGCCCCCGGGCAACTCAGGAGGCGACCAGCTGACCTCCACGCTGACCCCGGAGTCGCTCTGCACGCTCTCTATTGCAGGACTGGAGGGAACTGAGGAGGGGGAAGTGCAGTCTAAGGTATTTAGCTTTTTGAGATGCTCCTGTTCACATGCTATTCACTTGTTCTTTTTTTCAAAACAAAAATAAGAAAATCCAGGAAATCACATTGTAGGATTTTTAAGTAATTTAATTGTAAATTATGGTGGAAAATAAGTATTTGGTCACCCAAAAAAAGCAGGATTTCTGGCTCTCACAGACCAGTAACTTCTTCTTTAAGAAGCTCTTCTGTCCTCCACTCGTTACCTGTATTAATGGCTCTTGTTTGACCTCCTTATCTGTATAAAAGACACCTGTCCACAGCCTCAAACAGTCAGACTCCAAACTCAACCATGGCCAAGACCAAAGAGCTGTCTAAAGACACCAGGAAGAAAATTGTAGACCTGCACCAGGCTGGGAAGAGTGAACCTACAATAGGCAAGCAGATGGTGTGAATAAATCAACTGTGGGAGCAATTGTAAGAAAATGGAAGACATACAAGAGCATTGATAATCTCCCTCGATCTGGGACCCCATGCATGATCTCATCCCGTGGGGTCAAAATGATCATGAGAATGGTGAGCAAAATCCTAGAACTACATGGAGGGACCTGATGAATGACCTGCAGAGAGCTGGGACCAAAGTAACAAAGGCTACTATCAGTAATACACTACGCTTAGAGGGACTCAGATCCTGCAGTACCAGGCGTGTCCCCCTGCTTAAGCCAGTACATGTCCAGGCCCGTCTGAAGTTTGCCACAGAGCATGTGGATGATCCGAGAGGATTGGGAGAATGTCATGTGGGTCAGATGAAAACCAAAATAGAACTTTTTGGTAAAAACTCAACTCGTCGTGTTTGGAGGAAGAAGAATGCTGAGTTGCGCCATACCTACTGGGAAGCATGGGGGTGGAAACATCATGCTTTGGGGCTGTTTTTCTGCAAAGGGGACAGGACGACTGATCCGTGTTAAGGGAAGAATGAACGGGGCCATGTATAGTGAGATTTTAAGCCAAAACCTCCTTCCATCAGTGAGAGCATTGAAGATGGAACGTGGCTGGGTCTTCCAGCATGACAATGATCCCAAACTGGCGACAGCCCCAAAACATCACTGCTCTAGAGAAGATCTGCATGGAGGAATGGGCCAAAATACCAGCTACAGTGTGTGCCAACCTGGTGAAGACTTACAGGAAACGTTTGACCTCTGTCATTGCCAACAAAGGTTATGTTACAAAGTATTGAGTTGAACTTTTGTTATTGACCAAATACTTATTTTCCATCAAAAACTTATTTTTCATTCTCAATTACATTCTTAAAAAATCCTACAATGTGATTTCCTGAATTTTTGTTTTCTCATTTTGTCTCTCCTAGTTGAAGTGTACCTATGATGGAAATTACAGACCTCTCTCATCTTTCTAAGTAGGAGAACTTGCACAATCAGTGGCTGACTAAATACTTTTTTGCACCACTGTATGTTAGCCATGTTTCTAATTTTTATTTAACGTACCTCCAAACGGCTCCGTTCTATAAACAGGGCTCTCAGGGGACACAGTGTACGCCTCCGAAATCACAGCCCAGATCTGGAACTTATAGAGAGTGAAGGGCTGCAGATCCTCCACCGCACACATCGGTACTGTAACGTTCTGCAGCAGAGAGAACACACACCGATAATGTTCTAAACATTATGATCCAACACTACAGCAACAAGTCCTCATCGCACCTCTTTTTGAACCCAGGCTCCAGCGTACGATGGTCCGGTCCACTGGGGGATATATACGACACCGGAGCAGTTGAGAGGAGACCAGCTCAGTGTGACACTGTGAGAACTGATCAGAGAGGCGTATGGTGCAGAAACATCTGTAACGGACACAAACATACAGCCGATCAATTACAAACTCACACTTTAAATATAACTTTATAAATATATTATCAAATATATTTACAAATACAAGTTAGATTTAATATATATGTATGAATTAATTAATTATATACAATTCATAATGTGATTAAATAATCTTGTATTTACACACTACTAACAAAACAAAACATTTAATATTTTATAAAATGTAATATTTGATTATTGATTATTAAATTGTGCTGTAAAGGTAAAGTTACATAAATAAATAATTAAATGATTAAATACTGCTGTATTCATGTTCGTATTCATTCAACAAGGAACACTCCGAGAAGTTAACCAGGATCTAATGTAATAATTTTACTAAGACATGTTCTATTATATTAATTAATGAATTATGCATTATGAGTATTACACATTAATTCAAGTACAAATACATCACTAACCAACCAACCAATAAGTTGAATAAAATAAATAAATATTTTATATGTAAAATGTTTATATGATGAAGCAGTGCTGATTTTACTCACTTTTCTCTTGACAGTTCTGGAAACCATTTTCAACTACCTGGAATAGAGAGTTCCAAACTACTTCATTATGTTATGCATTTTTGTAAAACACATAAATGTTTTTTTGTTGTTTGCAGTGAAATGTGCAGAATTGCGTCTTATTTAAACTGATCGTAACCGTGTGCTTCCAAATCGCAGAGTTCGAACTAAAGTCAAGTGTTCACACCTGAAATCTCCAAGTGCTGGTTTAACAAGAGAGAACAGAGCCAAATCTTACTTACTGGATCATCTCGGTCGTGATCTTCTGATAACGAAGGCCTGAGGCTGATAATAAAAACAAGAGCAGCAAGAAACCAAACTGATCCAGATTTATTTCCTTCCATTGTACATCTGCACCTGATTCCACGACCCCGAGGTCTTCAGAGCGTCCAGACGTCCATCGTAGAGACGTTATAAGCTTCTGGTTTCAGGTTCTGGTCCTGTTTCGGTCCATATTTAGGATTTTGTTACCGTGTGTGTGAACAGGAGGAAACAGGAACAGACATGTAGAGGTGTGGACGTATTACACAGCAGTAAACACAAGATTTATTAGATGAATTGACCTATGGACTCAGACTGGGATCTTATCTTCAGACCTGATGTGGAGGAATATCGGCGGTGAAAGGCTGAGTCACTGTTAGACTTTAACCTTCAATTACAGCCGTGTTATTACTCGTTATGCAGCCAAACGTTTGTTTACAACCAAAGACATGTAAAGACATTAGTAAGCAGTTTGTCACCCTTTTGGCTTTCCACTCGATTTTGGTACGCTGATGTTGGACAGTAAGCCCTGGCTTTTTTAATTAATGTCAGACCGTGCAACAGTGACCCCTATCGACCATGCCTTGGACGTGTGGGGTTAAAACGTGATAAACAATAAATAATACATAACTAATGTGCAGAAATATATCTGGAGACTGCAGACACAAAACTGCCCTATACATCTTAATCATTTCTGTTTTTCATCCTTTGTTTGGGCTAAATCAGACTAATGTATCATCATATGATAAATCATATGTAAGATTTTGATGCAGCAATTAATTACAGCATTCTATCATAGGCCTGCAGGTGGCGCTACGAGTCAATGTCTGGCTTGCACATCTATGCAAGGTATCATCCAGAGCCATGGCCATGCCCGAGTACTGTGAAAACCGGAACGCATTCACAGCATGGTAAGCCAAAAGGGCCACACTTGGTGATATGATGAGTTGAGAACGAGAAATGCAGCGGAATTTCAGAATTCGAAGGTCGTTCATGCTGGGAGTTGTTCCCCATCAGAACCAAATTTGCCCATAAAAGTAACATAAATAGGATTCATCCGTTCCCAACCCCCAAATGCTTGATTTGTCAAGACCATAGGCAGAATACAAACCAGAACAGTCCAGAACCACGAATCAGTGCTCTACTAGAGTCACCCTGGTCCAATCACCAGAAACCAAGGTTTGTCTGGTCCTGAACAGGGGCTGGCAAGGACCAAAAGGGCCGGCCTAGCATAGAAATGACTGAGGGCCCGGGGCCGGAGACCCTCGAGCTATATTTTTGAGACTTGCATGAGACGTTTACTCCAGCACCACTTGTGTCTCATAAATTGTGACTAAGCTTTAATCTCGTTTGTTTTTATTCGTACGTTTGCGTTCACACGTCTGTCATGTTTATGCAAACACCCCAAGCTTTCATCAGAGCCTCTCCTGATGTTTGCTGCTGATAAAACCAGCTCGAGTGCTGTTCTCCATTTGCATATTGGTCAGGAGGCCGTCGAGGTGCTAATGACACCCTCTCATTCTGCCCGTTGTTCCTCCCACGGCTCCGCCGACGATCCACGATGACACACTCACGATGATACGACACTTACCGCGTGAATACTGATCACACCGAGCTTTTATCAAATACAGTCCGACAATAGCAGAAACGTTTCCGCCATGTTGTCCATAACAGATAACGCACAGCAGTTGATCCGGATAGTTCAGCACCCTCCGGGTCAGGGTATTATTTAGGCAGCTTTAAGAGTGCCAAAGGGATTTGTTTTGGGATATTCTCAGTGTATACGCTCATAAATGCTGTTTTTAAAGTAATTAACGCTGGCAGAAGGAACAACATTACAAAACCGTTACCAGTCATAACTATGACTATACTGTTATAGGACCCTCTTAGAAGGGGGGGGGGGGCTCCAAAGAAAAAAGGTTGGGAACTAGATGCTAAGTTTCTAAGTTACTTAACATCTAGGCTGCCCAAGGAGGTTTGATCCCTGTTTCAGTTTCGGTCCTTCCTTATAACATTTAGGGACTTTTCCTTGCCACTGTCGCCCTCAGTTAGGGCTGTGCGCCTAGATTTTTGTAAAGCTGCTTTGAGACAACGCACATTTCGCAAATCCAAAACTAAGAGAGCAAAGAACAAGGAGACATGGGGATTAGGAAAGCAGGGGACTAGGATTATATAAAAATCTAGGATATTAAAAACAATAACATATGGGATTTAGAAAGCAGGGTACAAGGTAAGATAAGATAACCAGATGAGTTTGAGATGTTTAGATGAGGGATACAGGAAACTTTGAGAGCAAGAATCCATGGAATCTGGAGGTTATGGAATTAAGGAACAATGAAATTCAGAAAAAAGAGGACAAGTAATTTATAGAATCGGGAAACAGTGAGATTAAGAAGCCAAAACAGAAGAGAAACAGCTGCTTTACAACATCAAGTGGCTCGTAGTCTCTTCCATCCTGCTTTTTTCTTGTTAGTTTTAGTTTTATTTACTGTAAACTAAACACGGCAGAGCCACGGCTCAGCAATGCAGGTAGTTACCCTTGTACGTGTGTAGCAGTGTGTAGCAGCGTGTAGCAGTGTGTGTTGTTGTCGGTGCACTAAAGGTCAGAGAGAAACACCTCTTTTCCGGGTGTTTTCCCCACCCCTGCCTGCTCCTTCTATAAACCCGATCACGTTCACACTAAACCATTCAGGTCTGTGCTCGCTCAACTTTACCAGCACTCCACTTGCCAAGGTAAAAAAAAAAACTTTAATCATTTATCATTTTTTTTATATTATCTGCATACAGTTATAACGTTAATAAATGACAGAACTTTAAAATAAGCTGGAGGACTGTTAGGAAAGTCAAAACAGCAAAAGGCACAACTTATTTGCATTTTGTAATGAAATGCCTCTCCATTCAAATGAATACACAGCAGCACAATGTCAGGCTTTGTGAAAGTCATGTGCGGCTTCGTTATTTGTTAAAATGATATTAAAACTGCTGTGTTTCTTCTAAATTCGACTTATTTGTAGAGCACTTTTTTATGCAATAGGAGTTTTGCAAAAAGACAGAATCCATATCCAAACAGAGAACATCAAGATTAAGAAACCAGTGAACATGGAGATTGGAAGACAGAAATGAAGTATCCAGGGAAAATAATAAGAGTTTCCACAAGAAATCATAAAACAAGGAGCCTAAAAGCAAAGGGGTTAAAAGATTAACAACCCAGGGAACAAGAAAAATAATAAGGACAAGAAGATTAAGAAAGAAGGAAAGAAGAAGGCTAAGAAACCTGGAAGATGGAAGATTGAGAAACCAGAGAACATCAAGACTGAGAAATCAGGGATCAAGAAGATTAAGAAGCCAGAAAGCATAAAAACTGAGAAACTAAGGAACAATGAGACAACTTGACAACTAAAACTTAGCAACCAGCCAAAAGAGAAAAGAAACCAGAGAATCCGGAGATTGAAAAATCAGAAAAAGCCTAAAAACAAGTAAGAGATTAAGAGACCAGGAACAAGGAGATTAACAGTCCAAAGAACTGGTCATTTAAGAAACCCAAGGAAAATAAGATTACGGAAGAAGGAAACCGGACAATTCTGTAACCATAGCATAAGAAACCAGAAAATTGTGCCTAAATACAAGGGGCTAAGAGATTAAGACGCCAGGGAACAAGAATATTAACAATCTAGGGAACAAGCAAATTAAGAAATCAGAGAACATCAACATTAAGAAACTAGGGAACAAGGAGAAATATGGGAACAACTGGACGAATGGAAGACAAAAAATTCCATTCCAAAAAAACCAGGGAAAAGAATAAGAAACCTCAAGAACTCAAAAAGCCTAATATCGAAAGGGTAAGAGATTAAGTGACCAGGGAATACAAATGAACAATCCAGGAAATAAGATGTCCAAGAAACCACGGACACGCGAGTCAAGAAACCCAAGGATAGATTAAGATAAAAAGTAAATTAGACAGCTAAACCAGATAACATCAAAACTGGGAAAATCTGGAACAACCTGGAAGAAAATTTCGTAACAAGGGAAAAGACTGAATAAGAAACCAGAAGTGGTAAGAGTTTAAGACACCAGGAAACAAGTAAATTAGGAAAGCCAAGGACAAGAAGATTAAGTAAGAAAGAAATAAGACGACTTAGAAATCGGAGAAGACTCTAAATAAGCACAGAATACTGAGGGACCAGAGAACATCAAGGTTGAGAAACCAGGGAACAACAAGACAAGAGGAAGATTAAGAAATTCTAAATGCAAAGAGATTAACACGCCTAGGAACAAGAATATCAAGAATCCAGGGAACAAGTAAATGAAGTAATCAGAGAACAGCAACATTAAGAAACTAGGGAACAGCTGGATGATTTCAAGAAAATGAAGCAACCAGTGAAAAGAAAACGTAAACTCAAGAAACCAGAAAACAAGAAGCCTAAAATCAAGAGGGTAAGAGATTAAGAGACCAGGGAATACAAATGAACAATCCAGGGAGCAAAACATTTAAGAACCCAAGAATAAGCAGATTAAGAAAGACGGAAATCAGACAGCTAAACCAGAGAACAGAAACCTGAGAACATAAAAATTGGGAAACTATGGAACAATTAGAAACTTGGACGAAGAAAATTTAGAAACGACTAAGGAAAACAATAATAAAGCAGAATCAGAAAGAGCCTAAAAACAAGCGGGTAAGAGGTTAAAATACCAGGGAACAAGTAAATTATGAAAGAAAGGGACAAGATGATTAAGAAAGAAGGAAACAAGACGACTTAGAAATCAGAGAAGAGTCTAAATAACCAGGGGACTGGAAGAGTAGGAAACCAGAGAAGATCAAGATTGAGAAATCAGGGATTAAGAAGATGAAAAAAGTCACGAAGCAGCAAGCTTACGAAACCAGAGAACAGGTGAAACCAGGACACCAAGGATCGAGGGAAAGCTGTGGTTAGGAAAACAGAGCAGATGCAGATGAGGTTGTTCTTACCTTCATCATTTCCAAACCGTGAAACCTTTCCTACCGTTTTCATTTTCATCTTGTTCTCGTTCTCAGGTTCTTTCTGAGCTGTAGTACGTGGACTGGACGTTTTTGGGCTATTTATATATACAATAGTTAAGAGCTTCTGGACACACCTGTTTGAGTCCCAGGCTGGACGTGATTCACCCGTACTGTCTTACGCAAACGCTTTGGCCTCGTTTGAACTTCCAAGACAACCTCGGCAGGTAACGAACTTTCCTGTTCCTTATGAAACGAACATTACGCTGCTTAGGCTGCCTGAGATGGCTATACTGCTCTAGGAGATCAGTAAGCTATGCAGGAGCTAACTGTGCACGGCTTTATCGGCTTTATCCTCCAGTCATCAGCAGGAGCGACCTTAAGCAGCCGAGAGGAACGTGGCTCGGCCCGTCTCCGCACGCCGATGGAGAGGATGCACAACTTGAAGCGCTCGGCCATGCGCCGGGCCTCCAACATCGAGGTGAGCCCTCAAACCAAAAACAACCTGAGGGAGCTCGTTATCAACTTCTCACTCATCCTCCTCTGCCTGCTCCTCATCTACATCATCGTCCTGCTCATATGAGCCTCAAACGCACTGATTTTATACAGCGGCATGCTGCCTGTACTACATACTCTCCGTCTCGCGCCGGTTTTTTGTCATTTCCTTTATTTATTTCTTGATCCAATTACATTTCTGCTGATTTAGAAATAAAATGCTGAGTGAAACTCTCCAGAAGATCAGCTATGGCTTGTACTGAGCTTTCATAGACTAAACTTTTTTTAATGGTTAATAAAAATATGTAATTTAATTTATATTTTTCCATACTTTAGACCAGACAGTCGTCAGTAAAAATATATTTTAAATAATTTGAGTTCGATAATGTTGTACTGTAATAAGGAAGCATATTTGAGGGATGCAATTAATAATTTAAAATAAATAAATATTTTGTTTAGGTCAAACTACCATTTTTGTATCTGTTTTTTATTTAGTATATGAACTACAAGGACAATATATAATATATATATTATATAATAATTTTATTATATAATTTGCGTTCAATAAATGTTGTACCTCAATAAGAAAGCGTATTTGAGAGATACAATTTTTAAAAATAATCATTTAAACTAAATAAACATTAGCTCAAATAGGAAGAGGAGGAAACCTAATTTTATTTTCGCATCTGCTTTTTAAATTTAGTAAATACATAACAATTAAATTAATAATAAAAAATATAAAATGAATAATAATTTGAGTAAAATAAATGTTGTACCTCAATAAGGTAGCGCATTTTTAATTAACAATTTGAAATAAATAAATATTTTGTCTAGCTCAAAAAGGAAAACTAGGAAACGTAATAACCTCATTTTATTTATTTATTTTAGTAAATAACCTACAAGGATAACTAAATAAATAATAAATAATAATTAAATAATAATGACATTTATCAAGTTAAATTATAACTTGATAAATGTTTTATTAATACATTTTTAACAAAATAATTAATAAAGATACAATGAATATTTTAAAATGTAATTTAAAATAAATAAATATTTGCCTTAATAAATAAATAAACAAATAAATATTAGGAAATTTAATAACCTCATTTTATTTTCGTACCTGTTTTTTTTTTATTTAGTAAAGAAAAATTAAATAAATAATAATTAAATGAAATAATTTAATAACCTCATTTTATTTTCGTACCTGTTTTTTTTTTATTTAGGAAAGAAAAATTAAATAAATAATAATTAAATGAAATAATTTAATAACCTCATTTTATTTTCGTACCTGTTTTTTTTATTTAGTAAAGAAGAATTAAATAAATAATTATTAAATGAAATAATTTAATAACCTCATTTTATTTTCGTACCTGTTTTTTTTTTTATTTAGTAAAGAAGAATTAAATAAATAATAATTAAATGAAATAATTTTAGTTTGCTAAATGTTTGACCTCAATAAGGTAGCGTAATTTGAATGAATAATTTTAAATAAATAAATATTCTGTCTAGGTCAAACAGGAAACTAGGAAAATGAATAACCATTTTCGTATCTTTTTTTTTATTTAAATAATATATCAATAACAATTTCGTTTAGTAAATAATTAAATTAAATAATTTGACTTTGATAAATGTTGTACCTCGATACGGCAGGGTATTTGTGGGAAACAATAGTACATTTAAAATAAATAAATATTTTTTCTGCACCTATTAGACCAAACGAACTAGGAAACTTAATAACCTTGTTTTATTTTCGTATCCTTTAAAAAAAAACAACAATTCAGTAGATCATCTATAAGAGCCACCAAAACCAAAACCCGGGTTCGAGTTCCTGCCGTGCATTTCAGCTGTGTCGGGGTTTGCATGCTGACACAACTGGCTTTAAATAAATGATTTTCTTCTTTGCTTTTAAATTTTAAGCTCTGATGCTGCAATGGAATGGATCCTGGTATAAAAGAGCCAGCCACACAAACACACACACACACACACACACACACACACGCACACACCTCTCTGGTTAATAATATTTATGTCGAGGTTAATATACAAACATCGCTTTTACAATTGATGGTTTTTATCCGTAACAAGACAGTATCATAGAAATATAAACCGTTACCTGTGCAATAAATCAGAAATCAATTATCCAAACTGGCAAGACAGCGGAATTCCAACAGTTTCGGTCGGTAGAGAGGAGCCGCGTGCGGAACTGCCTCTCGTATTGCGTTAATGCCCGAGTCCGTTATTGAAAGTAAGAAAGGGATTAACTCAGACGGGTGAAGGTCACAGTGATGTTCAACACGGACTGATGGAGGGTCACATGCTGCTCTCCTTAAAACGAGAAGAACTGAGACGGGAGTTCCTGCGGATCCTCGGCTTCCACGGCGTCGTCCGTCTCACGAGGGCTGCACACACACACACACACACACACACACACAGATACAATACAAGAGCTCAGCAACAACAATTACATTCATATATATACAGTCACTGACAAAAATAACGCACCCAGAGAGAATCGTCTGGAACCGTAACGCCCCCACTGCTGACATGATGATCAGGGTCGCCCCTAGTAGTGACACGAGGGACACTAACAACCCAGCGAAATGTGCAGGATCCTGCAGCCACATGTGCCACCTCTCCTTGCAGGGCTTCCAGCACAGCAAGGGTTTCCCAGGAACTGATTGCAATACTTCCTCGGCCTGCCCGGTTGCCAGATTTATCGAGCCTTTATGGGAGCAGCCACGAGTGTGCAGGATCACTTGCCCATATCGTCGTTACTTTACTCATTTCATAACTCCTTGTTGGTGCGTCATTTTTTGTCAGTGAGTATATATTTACATATATCAATACAATGCCCAGCGCTGGCCTTAAACCTGCTAATTGTGACTCGAGGAAGTCCAGAGATTTGAAGGAGGATTCTAGAAACGATGGCCTTTAATTACATGGGGCCTTTAATTCCTGGGTTGCCAGATATCCCGAGACAGAAATCCACAGGTCAGTGGAAGAAAAGCCCGAATAGATCCAAGTCTTTAGAATAAACGAAGGACCTGGCAACCTTTGCATCCTTCTTACAATTCAAGCCACTGTGGTTTAAGGACCTTGCTCAGAAACCCAACAGTAGCAGCGTGGCAGAGGTCGGATTTGAACCCTGGACTCCCCGGTCCAGGATCTTACCAGAGTAGCCTCGCGTGCATGCGCTGACTGAGAAAACACTGGTTTACATGCACTGAGAAATCCGGAGTTAGAAATCCGGCTCTCTTTATCGCTCTTCTTAATCTGAGTTCTAGAGGGTGGCGTGGGACACCCTGACCCGAGTGCCGCCCCCCTTTCAAGGGTGGTTTGAGTCTCTGGAGATCCTCGTGTGCCAGATGTTACGATTCCAACAAGTTCAGATCTCTAGATCGTCCAAATCTCAGATTTCCGGGTCTAACGTAAAATGAAAATGAAAAACAGCAGAAGATGGAAGATGGAAGTCACACACACACACACACACACACACACACACACACACACACACACACACACACACACACACACCGGTGCTGCTTTGCATAGCCAGACATGCAACGTGAACAGCATGCGCGCTGTCTCAATCCAGTGGCACCTTAAGATCGGGCGCCAGAGCTTTGTGAGTTCCGCATCCAGTCCGTACGTGAATATCGCAAGACAAAATCGTACGTGATTATCGTTTCCATGCTTACTGAAGTCAGTACGCGATGCATCCATCTCGTTTTGTGCGTAATGAGCGTAAACTACGCTAAGTATTCAGGTGTGTGTTCAGTGAGTGTGTGTGAGAGAGAGAGAGTACGGAGGCTGGACGAAGAGGCGGGGCTCACCTCCGTGCGGGCGGAGCCAGGGGCGGAGCCTTGCGCTCTGCGGGCCGACCGGGGGAGTCAGACTCTAGACGGGAAGGCCCCGCCTCTCTGCCTTCCGCTTCCACAACACTTAGGTTTGGAGAGCTGACGAATCGGATCGCAGCGTTTCTACCCTTAGGCTAAAGGACACAAACAAAAAGGGGGTTTGTTTTTTTTGTTTGTCTTTTGCTTTCGGGATCGTTGATACAGGACTAGATTGCGGCTTGGAGCTGAAACGATGAATGGAAAAGCAAAAAAGAGACGATGGATGCAAATCAGAGGCCAAAACCTTATTTTAACTTTGTGCTGTTTGATCTTTTTCAGACCTTTTTCGTTTAACCCTTAGAACCCAAAAAACGTAGGCTTTAAAAGAGAAAGGACCCTCTCCAGATCCTTTTGAGCCCCAAGGTGCCCCTGTTCTGCCTGCGCTACCACACCGGGACAAAGAGGAACTCCGAAACACAGACGACTAAGCCCCTGGTGAGGCGGAACAACAAACTCAATTCTGAGAATCCATGGAATCAAACCGGGACTCAGACTCGAACCTGGTACTTCTGGCACTGATGCTCAAACCTCATCTTGCCAGAGGCGGGATACGAACCCAGAGAATTTGGATAAGAACCCAAATTCTGAGCCTCCTTTTTTTCTCCCTTTTTTAACTTTAGTCTTCCTGTCAGATTTCGCTGTGCCTCGCAACTCTCTGCCGCTAGGGGGCGCCACACAACCCATGAAATCACTCTGCAGAAGCAGACCGGGAGTGCCCCCGCAAAATCTAGATCTTTTAAGACACACAGAGTACACAGTGCACTGCCAGTCCATTCAAACCACGTAACTTAATAGGAATCATTTTAAATTGACGTGCCTAAAAAGCGTTTTAAAAAAGGGTTCTAAGGGTAAAGTGGATTTACGGTTTCAAAACACAACAAAAAATCTAAGTATTGTGTTACCTTAACGAGCGGGTTAATGACGCCCACGTTGGGGTTGGCGTTGAACACTTTGCCGAAGCTCTCGCGATTCACCAACTCCAGCTGGTAGAACTTCTTGTCGTCCTGGAACAAAGAAGAAAAGCGTATGTGTGTGTGTGTGTGTGTGTGTGTGTGTGTGTGTGTGTGTGGTACAGTGTGTATCCCACCCCCCGGGACTCACCACCAGCTTCTTAACCAGAGACTCTCTCTCTGACACCATCTCTCTGAGATCGGCGATGGTCTGCAGGTCCTCGGGCCGGCTCTCGCGGTTACGAAACTTGTCCTCCGTTCCCTCCAGACTGAGCACGCACACACATAACACACGCACACACATAACACACGCACACACATAACACACACACATACATAACAATATTGTTACAACAATAACTACTATGCCCCTCAGAGGCTACACCGACATAAACCTCATGCTAGAAAATCAAAGCTTATCCCGTTCCTAGATAAACTCACAGGATCTGCAGAGCCGAGATTTTGTCCTTCAGCAGCTCCTGAGCTTTATTGAAATCCGACAGTATGATTTGCGTCTCTCGGTTGCGAGAGGCGTTGAGCTCGCCCAGCTCCCGCTCGTGCCTCTTCGACAGATCCTGCTCATGAGCCCTGCAAAAACGTTTCACGATGGCTTTATCATTTAAAATAATTCAAAAGATTCTTCATCACTATTTTCTAAATCCATCCCATCAACGTCCGTGCACTTTAACTCTTAAGTACTATATCATTATACTTAGGAAATGAAATCTGACTTATACACATCTAATTCATGTCTGAGTGACAGAAAACGAATACCCTTGCGACACCTGCTGACAGAAAAGAGAATCGCAGTCTTGAAAGGCTGAAATTAACCGGGTATCGTTCTGCTCTCTGTGTTTCAAGTTTTATCAAATAAAACACACATAAATATGACGTTCATTCATTCATTTCTTATCCGATTAATCCAGTCAGGCTCTCAAGAAAGCACATATAAATCTAAAATTAAAATGAAAAATAAAACGTATAGAAATCTAAAATAAAAATGAAAAATAAAGAATATAGAAATCTAAAATAAAAATGATAAAGCACCTATAAATATAAAAGAAATAAAATAAAACACCTATAAACACAAAATAAAAATGATAAATAAAACATGCAAATGTAATATAAAAATGATAAATAAAACACATACAGATATAAAATACAAATGACAAATAAAGCACATATAAATATATAAAAAAGATAAATAAAGCACATATAAATATAAAATATTATTTATAAATAAAAAACATATAAATCTAAAATAAAAATAACAAATAATGCACATGGAAATGTAAAATGAAAATGATAAATAAAGCATATATTAATCTAAAATAAAAATGATAAATAGGGCACATAGAAATATAAAATAAAATGATAAATAAAACACATAAATATGAAATATGAATATATAAAAACTAAAAAATATAAATAAAACCTGAAATAATAATAAAAATAAAAATAATACAAAACAAACAGCTCAAACCAAAGTACAGACTTGGGGGAAAAGAAAAAAAAAAAATATATATATATATATATATATATATATATATTATATTTTATTCTGAAATATATATATATATATATATATATATATATATATTTCAGAATAAAATCGTAAATATAATACAGTAATAAAATACATTTAACATATATATAAGACATTTCATGTTAGAACACTACAATACACAGGCTTGAATCCCTACTTATACCTGGGGGCTTCTGGTGAGCCGGAACACACACTTATGTGCAACCTAACTCTTGGTTGTCGCACAGAACCTCAAACCTCACCTCGCCAGAGGCAGGATACAAACCGGTGCGAACCAGTTTACCAACAAGTACAAATAAGAAACTCCTCCCAGTGGAATTCAGATATGGATTCACTGGCACCCTGAAGGTAGTATTTCTTACTGAAGCCATTACACTCATCCATGCTTACTACTTATAACTATATAAAGTCAGGGATCTGAGAAATCAGACCTGATCTGCAGATTGGCTTCACTGCGGACTCGCAGCACCTCCTTCCCCTTCAGCTCCAGCTCTTTGGTCAGAGTGCTGATGGTTTCGTTCAGAGAGTGGATCTCATGGTCCAGATCGGTGACGCGGTTCTTCCTGCAGCTGGCCTCCTGCTGGAGGTCCGAGATCTGACCCAGAAGATCATGCTCCTGGAAAAATAAATCGTCCAGGTTTAGCGTCAAGTACGTTACACGTATAAACCGTGTATAAAATGCTGACATCTACTGGTAACATAGTGGAACTGCATGCCCGAACACTTCCATAAACACTTATTTTCCATTATAATGAGTACATTTTTTTGACACAGGGCTCAGTAGGAGTCACTGTTGCATCAGTGAACAATCCCACAATCAGCCTCCCATCTGGCACCATTTAGCTGCCATTAACCAGTGCACCATCTGATGCAATTGCATTTTCTATGTGAATGCAATTATATGTGAGAAACTCATAGATGCTTTGACTGTTACAATACTGCAAGACATTTTGTTTCTGTAGCGCTATTTAAAACTCCTTCTCATTTCTTTTAACTGTTGCCGACTAATATTTATTTTTGTGTACATTTTTATATGAAACCAGCCGCTAGATCGCTCAGGCAGGGTATTTCTAGTGCCGGTCCCAAGCCCGGAATGGTGAGGGTTGCGTCAGGAAGGGCATCCGGTGTAAAACATTTGCCAAATAAAGTATGCGAGTTCATAATAATTTCACCATACCAGATCGGTCGCGGCCCGGGTTAACAACCCCGGGTTAACAACGACCGCCACTGGTAATGGTAGCAAAATGTTGGGTTGTTTTGTGTTGTTTTTTGTATTGGTTGTACCAGCGAAAAAATTGGACTACTGTTTGCCGAAGACGAAGAAGGAGGAGAGGAAGAGGAAGTGTTGTGAGGAGACAGAGAGGGAAATCAGGAGGGCCAGAATATAGCACTGAGGGTAGTGTCAGTAGGATAATATGTCTTGAAGCTGGAAATTGAGGGTGTAATGGTGAATGTTGGTTAGTGGCTACTTGCACCACAAGTTGGCTGTGTGAATTAGAGGAGAAAGAGAGAGGAGATTCTGGGGGGGGAGTTAGATGGAAGTGGTTGAGAGCATTCCCAGGGAGGAGAGAGAGACTGGTGATTGTTGCAGATTTTCAATGGTCATGTTGGTGAAGGTAATAAAAGGAGATGAGGAAGTGATGGGCAGGTTTGGTGGTGTTAAGGATAGGACCCTAGAAGACAGATTGGGTGGGGGATGGTGGATTTTGCAAAGAGGATGGAAAGAGGATGTGTGGCTGTGGTTAACACATATTTCCAAAAGAAGGAGGAGCATAGGGTGACTTATAAGAGTGGAGGGAGGAGCACACAGGTAGACTACATCCTATGTAGAAGAGGTTTGCTTTAAAAAAAGAGATTGGTGATTGTAAGGTAGTGGCAGGGGACAGTGTAGCTAGCTAAGGGCAGCATCGGACGGTTGGGTGGTGTGCAGGATGGCTCTGGTGGTTAGGAAGAGGAAGAGGACAAAGGCAGAGCAGAGGACACCAAATGGTGGAAAGTTGAGAAAGGAAGAAAGAAGGTTTGTAAGGAGTCCAGAGAGGAGCTGAGAAAGGGGCTTTGGGTGATAGGAAAGAGCTCCCAGATGACTGGGTAGTAGCAAAGCAACAGTAATTAGACAGACAGGTAGAAAGTTTTACTGGGTGTGTCTTCTGGACAGGCATAGGAATGAAAAGGAAACCTGGGTGGGTGGAATGGAGGGGGAAGTGAAGTGCAGAAGGTTATTCCAGAGAAAGAGGTCAGCCCAGAAGAAGAAATGGGGACAGGGGACAGCAGGACTAATGAGAGTAGGCAGGAGTTACAAGGGAGATGCGGCGGCAAAGGGCAAAGAGAGGAGGGGTTAGCAAAGGCCAAGCAGAAGGCCCTACGATGAGTTATATGAAAGGTTAAGAACAGTAAGAAAGGAGAGAAGGAGTTGTATCCTGCTGGCGAGACAGAGAGATAGAGCTGAAAAGGATGTTGCAGCATGTTCAGGGTGATCAAGGATAGAAATGGAAATGTACTGTCAGGTGAGGAGAGGGTGAGGGAAAGATGGAAAGGAGTATTTTGAGAAGTTGATGGGAATGTAGAAAATGAAAGGGAAAGAAGGTTTGGAATTGGTTGTAGAATTGTTGGATGGTGGGTAGAAATTGTGGTGAAACAGGATTGTAGCAAAGATTAGCAAGGATGAGGTGAGGAAAGCTTTGAAAAAAGGATGAAGAACGGAAAGGCAGTGGGACCTGATGACATAACCGTTGAGGTATGGGAAAAGTCTAGGAGAGCTTGGAGTGGTGTTTTTGACTAGATTATTCAATGAATTCTGGGTGTAATGAGAGTATGGCGGAGGAAGGGAGGAGAAGTTTACTTGTACCGATTTTGTTTTTTAAGCAGAAGGGTGATGTACCAGAGTTGTGGCTCGTACAGGGGCATAAAAGTTGATGAGCCACACAATGAAGATTTGGGAGAAGAGTTGTGGAAGCTAGGCTTCAGACAGGAGGTGACAGTGTGTGAACAACAGTATGGTTTCATGCCAAGGAAGAGCACCATGGATGCGATTTTTGCTTTGAGACTGCTGATGGAGAAGTATAGAGATGGTCAGAAAGAGGAGAAAAATCAGAAAAAGGAGCTACACTGGCGTTCTTTTGTTGGGCTTGGAGAAAAAAACCAAAAAAAAAAGGAAGAAAGCTTATGACAGGGTGCCAAGGGAGGAACTGTGGTGGTGTATGAGGAAGTCTCGAGTGGCTGAGAAGTACGTTAGATTAGTGCAGGACATGTATGATAACAGCGTGACAGCGGTGAGAGATGTGCTGTAGGAGTGGACAGATAGCTTCAAGGGGTGGGGTAGAGGTGGGACTGCATCAAGGATCGGCCCTGAGTCCCTTCTTTATTTGCTCTGGTGATGGACAGACTAACAGATGAGGTCAGACAGGAATCGCCGTGGACTTTTATGATGTTTGCAGACGACATTGTGATCTGTAGTGAAACAGGGAAACAGGTAAACAGGTAGAAGAGAACTTGGAGAGGTGGAGTGTAGGTATAATCTGGAAAGGAAGAGGAATGAATATGAAAGTCAACTGTAGTAAGACAGAATACCTGTGTTGTAAATGAAAGGGAGGAGGCAGGTGGAACAGTCAGGCTACAGGGATCAGTGGTCACAAAGGTTCCAGGGAGTTCAGGTACTTGGGAATCAACTGTCCCAAGGAAATGGTGGGAAATGGGGATGGGTGGAAAGGAGGTGAAAGAAGAGAGTACAGGCAGGATGGAGTGGGTGGAGAGAAGAGTGTCAGGAGTGCTGTGTGACAAAAAGGGGTCGCAGCAAAAGTGAAAGGAAAGATTTATAAGGGTAGAGGAGTTGAGACCCAAGCTTGTTGTATGGTTAGAGGACAGTGGGGGCACTGACAAAGAGACAGGAAGCAGAGCTGGAGGTGGCAGAACTTAAGATGTTGAGGTTCTCTTTAGGAGGGTCCTAGGGTGGACAGGATTAGGAATGAGATCATCAGAGGACAGCACAGGTTGGAAAATTGGAGGGACAAAATTCGAGAGGGAAGACTGAGATGGTTTGGGGACATGTGCAGAGGGAGGGATAGTGGATATATTGGTAGGAGGATGTTGGAGATGGAGCTGCCAGGCAAGAGATGGAGAGGAAGACCAAAGAGGAGTTATTTGGTTGTGGTGAATGAAGATATGCAGGGAGTTGGGGTGAGAGTAGAGGACGTGGAGGACAGGGTGAGGTGGAAACGTTTAACTCGCTGTGGTGACCCCTGATAAAGGGAGAAGCTGAAGGAAGAAGAAGAAGTGTACATTTTTATATGAATCGTTATTCTTTAGAAATAAAAAAGGAACGTTTTCACTCAGTTATTTGAGATTGCGACACCAGTTTTAAACCAGGTTTCTAGTCATTTCTCTGAACTGCAGAGTTGTTGTAAAAGCTATACAAGAAAATGTGCCTTGTTTACACTTATAAATAAATAAGGAACGAAGACATAGTACAATATTGCACATAGTTTGACCTTTTCCATATTTCACCAGCTTATTTATCCTTCGAGACATTCTTCCCATCCAGTTTCACATCTTCTATTTACTTTTCAAAGACTTCCAAGAGCATTCTGGCATCAAAGTCACTCCCAGGATCCGAGATTACTGTAACCCGCCCGTGGCTGTTTGTTCAGGGTGGCAGCTGGGCAAATAAATTCTCCTGACATCTCACAAGCAGTCTGGTGTGAGAAAGTGATCGTGCCTCTTTACCAGGTCAAGTATTCCTGCTGTCAAGGACGGGAGGCCTAAAGGGTCAAAACCTTAAAAGACCAAAACCTTAAAGATGTTGGCACCGGTGCCACCCATGAATTAGTAAGAAATGACGTTTAATTATAACATTTTCCTTCACGGAGCGGCTATGCAGACAGGCCCAAGGGTACGAGAACAAGCGCAGGTTAAAAATAGTACTGGAACGCAGCTTGAGCGCTGAAATTGAGGTTAGTCATCGCTTCCATTTTTTTACTGTTTTTTTACTTTTACTTAAGGATCTTACACAACTCAGGTACGTCACCAAAAAAACCCTTTTGCATTATTAATAGAGGCGGAGTGAGAAATAAAAGCAGGGGTTAGAGAAAGAGATTAATATTAAAAATGGGGAATCATTTATTCATCGGTTTCATCGCTCTCTTTCCGGCGATAGTGGAGCTTCTTCTGCAGCTGGCATCGCCCGGCCTGGCCTCCGGAGGCTGCCACCGATTCGTCTGGACCTCGTTTATTTTCGGCTTCTGTACGCAGCACGTGCATCGACAGAGCAGGACTGAAACTAAAGCGTGATTTATTCAAGTATTTCAAAGGATTTGGAGGAACTCACGTGTTGTTGGCATCGCTCCAGTGTGCCGTCCAGCTCTCTCCTGGCCACTGTGTTCTCCTGCAGGTGTTTGTGTCTCAGGTGCTCGGTAGCTGTGGCGTGCAGGTGATTCAGCTCGGAACGCAGAGAGGCTACCACACACACACACACACACACACACACGTTCCTTCACACACCATCCTTAACCCTAACCCTAACACTAAGCCTAACCCTAATCCTAACCTTAACCCCACACCTAAAATCGGGGGCTTGGAGTCAAACATACAACGGTCATTCATGGTTTGGTTTGATTATGGTTGTCAGTGGTTTTATTTTATTTTATTTTATTTTGTTTTTGGATCTTAAAGTTTTATTCAATTCTATTTAAATTTCATTTTCGAAAATTCTTTCCTTCATTTATCATTTTTAATCTGTTTTCTTAGTTGCTTAAATACCTTTTATCTAATTATGTTTTTAAATAAGTCCATTTTAAAAAATAATATCTACCTTTTAGTTACTGTATTTTACTTACTTAATCTGAATTTATATTTTAGCTTATTTTATTATATAAAATAATTTCCTTCATTTATCATTTTTAATGTATTTTTCATATTAAATTATTTCCTTCATTTATCATTTTTAATCTATTTTTTTTTCTTTCTTAAAATAGCTTTGATGTAATTTTGTTTTAAATACGTCCATTTTAAAAAATAATTTCTACTTTTTAGTTATTGTATTTTACTTACTTAGTCTGGATTTAGATTTTAGCTTATTTTATTATATTAAATTATTTCCTTTATTTATCATTTTTAATCTATTTTTTAGTTAAAACACATTTTATCTAATTTTGTTTTTAAAAAAAATTTTTTACATTTATTTTCTTATATTTTTTCTCCTAATTTCTACTTTTATTTTAGTCATTTTATTTATTTATTTTATTAGTCTGGATTTACATTTTAGCTTATTTTATTGTATTAAATTATTTCCTTCATTTATCATTTTTTATCTATTTTTTAGTTTTTTTCTTAAAATACCTTTGATCTAATTGTGTTTTAAATAAGTCCTATTTAAAAAATAATTTCTACTTTTTAGTTATTGTATTTTACTTACTTAGTCTGGATTTATATTTTAGCTTATTTTATTATATCAAATTATTTCCTTCATTTATAATTTTTAATCTATTTTTAGTTAAAACACATTTTATCTAATTTTGTTTTTAAACAAGTCCTTTTAAAAAAGGATTAATTCATTTTTTAAATATTTTTTCTCCTATTTTCTACTTTTATTATTTATTAATTTTTATTTTTTTTATTTTAGTCATTTTATTTACTTACTTTATTAGTCTGGATTTACATTTTAGCTTATTTTACCGTATCAAATTATTTCCTTCATTTATAATTTTTTATCTATCAAAATACCTTTGATCTAATTTTGTTTATAAATAAGTCCTTTTTAAAACATAATTAAATTAATTGTTTCTGGCAATTTTTCTCCTAATTTCAACTTTTATTTTAGTTATTTTATTTTATTATTTTATCAGCCTGGATTTATATTTTAGTTTATTTTATTGTATTAAATAATTTCCTTCATTTATCATTTTTAATACATTTTTTTTGTTTCTTTTTTAAAGTACCTTTTATTTTTTAAATAAAAAAATTTCTTTTTAAAAATTATTTCATTATTTTTATTTTTATTCTCATTATTTTATTTTACTAATTGTATCGGTCTGGATTTATATTTAAGATTTCCTTGCATTATTTTATGGGAAGACTGGTGGTCTTAATAAATTAGGAATAAAGCAGGCGTGTATAAAATAGTTACTAAATGTTTTTAAAAACAGAATAGAGAAAAAAAATGATAAAGGATGACAGACTTTCCTAATGCCTGAGTGCCCCAGTGTTTTATTTATTTACTTACTTAGCTTAATACTAATCTTAATCCTAGCCTTATTACCCCATAAGGTAATAAATGTCAGATTTTGCCCATATCTGCATGGTCTACCCTTGACTGGAACTCTATTTTAATTTTAAGTAAACATGCTGTCAGCACAGCTTTGCATAAATAAAATACATAAATAAAAGCAATAAATAAATACATAAATGTTCTTTAAATAAAACAAACTAATTTTAGGTATCGACAGAGATACAATTCCACGGCTTTACAAGCAGATGTAAGCCAATAAAGTACAATGGTAGAGCAGTGCAATTGCAAGGTCTAACACTAAAGTACAGTATTTGCATTTCTCTAATAATCTATCTGATTTTTGTGCCATGCTGGATAGGATGCCAGCAGCAGATGCAACCGTCGGGGCTAGGGTAGCAGACCGCTGTGCCACCCAGGTGCCACGTAAAATCTCACCCAGCATGGCCTTCCCTTCATCCTCGAGTTCAAAGCGCAGCGTCTGGAGCTCCTGGTCGGACTGTTGCTGCAGGATCTCCAGCGTCTGTCTGTGAGCTTCTCTCAGAGCGTGCAGTTCCTCACGCTGCTCCTGCTTCAGACGCTCCTCCAGCTCCTACACACACACACACACACACACACACACACACGACGCCCACATAAAGCACACATGGTACTATTTCTTTATTACAGATGCCTTTATGAACTGTTTCTCTGCATCCCTAATACGTGATGAATTGATTCCTCGTCCTGAGCTGAAGGCTCGAAGCGCAGCTGAGCTTCTGCGTCCTGAACGTGCTCACGGTTCCCTCAGTCCACCCACAAAAGCCCAAGTGAAAACCTTCCTGCTCCTGCATCATCGAATTAAACCATGCTGAGATGAAAGCTTGCGCTCGGCTTCCTTCCTTCCTTTATTTATTTATTTATATATTTCTTTCGTTACGTGGCGCTAATCTGAGCACGGAAAAGCAGCTTAAGGACCCAGAGCTTCCTGCTCCTGCTGCTCACAGACTCTCTGCTACACGTCTGTAGGATTTCTCAGCGTAACATTAGATTCAAAATGTGTATGAAATAACGAGCACAGAATTCATTCCACAGTTCATACACTACATCTTAAGCACTGATTCAGTACCAGACCCGATGGCTTTTTCTTCACCAACCTGCCCACGATGCCAACTTTATATAATCAGATGTAGGAGTTTAACTCACGAAGTAAAAATAACAAGCGTGGATGGTTCGAAGTTTTACCCACAACAGGTTCTGCTGTGAAAAACACAGCGCTTTGTAGCCCCAAGGACTGTAGCTTAGGCTTAGGGGTTAAGCTTTTCCCTCTAGGATTGAGGTGTCAGGTGTAAGGTTTGGTATGAATTTGCAGGGTTACCCTGAGCTCAAGCTGCCGTGCCTCCTCGAGGTCCTGCATGGTGCAGCAGTGGGCGTCCTGCAGGTGGTGCTCTCGCCGCTGATGATCCAGCGCCACCTCATGTAGCTCCTGCGCCAAGCACTGCCGCTCCTGCGTGAACTGTGCCTGAAGCTGCTGCAGAGCGCCGTTCGACTGCGAGAGCTGCAGCTCCAAACTTTGCTTCAGTAACGAGATCTGATACACACACACACACACACACACACCAATTCTTTCTTGTGTTTCTTCAATTCCATCGTCCCTCTTCCTATTTTATCTTTTCTTTCTGACTCCCATCTCTTTCTTTCTTTCTTTTTCAATGCCCTCTTTCTTTATTTTGTTCCTACTTTTCATTTTCTGTCTAACTTCCATCTTTCTAGTTCATCTATCTATTCCTTGTTTTTTGTTTTGTTTTCATCCTACACTGCTTTTTCTTTCCCCTTTCCCTTTCCGATTTCTATACCATTAATGCTTTCTTTTCTTCCATCGTCTTTCCCTTTATTATTTTCATTTTGAATTATCTTTTGTTTACGTTTGTCTTTCTCTCATTCCCACATTTGTCCTCCCTTTCCTTTCTTCATTTCTTTCTTTCTGTTTTTGTTGTTCTGTCTTTGTTTTAATTAGCATTAAGGAGCCTTTAATTAAAACCTTAATAAACACTTATACACACCCGTAAAACGGATTTAAAACGTGAGTGAATAACAAAAATACCGCTGTTTCCTTTACAGGCGTTAGAACCAGCAGTGACAGGCAGAGATTACGACCTACGAAATTCCATCATGCTTAAGAATGAAACACACACACACACACACACACACTGTGTGAACGGCTGGAACGAAAACATTTTACACACATTCATTTGACGTATGATTTTCCCTCACACTGAGTTCTTACAACCAAAACCATAATCCCTGTCAGCGGTCGAGCCCTGAATAGAACCTCATTTCGGATTAGCGCACGAGTGAAGGCTGAGTTACGCCACGTTACTGCCACCGGGCATCTAATTACACCGAACAGAAAACATACTCCAGTCCAGATACAGTAAAAATGTAGGAAATATACTTAAATTTTCTAAAAAGTGACAGGTTCGGCCTGAGTATACTGTATGTAAACAGCAGCCCAGCCAGCTTTAGCAGTAAGCTAACTGACAAACGATTTGAAAGATTGTGAAATCACTCGGTATCGGTCTCAGAACAGACCAGCCTTTATTGCTAGTTTACACGTTAATGAACGGTCTAACTCTAATATAGTTCGGTATAAGAACCAGCAATGGGTTAAATGCTGATACCTGCTCCAGCAGATCCTCCACCCTCCTTTGCCAGCTCTCTCTGGATGCCAACATCTCCACATCTTTGTGCTGAGAGAGCTGCCCGAGTGCCGCCTGCTTATCAGCCTCGTATTCATCCGTCAACTCGTCTCGGAGAGTCTTAAGCTCGGCTCTGAACACACACACACACACACACACACACACACACACACACACACACACACACACACACACACACACACACACTAACTATTTTGGCTATTTATCGTGCCATTAATATTGTAAGCAAAAGCAGCAGCAACAACGGCTACTACTGTATCTACCGCTATGCTACTAACGATAAAACTTATTTACATTTCATACGGCATTAAATTTATATTTACATTTATAGCATTTAGCAGACACCCTTATCCAGAGCGACTTACAATTGGTACAATCTTACAATCCAAGCAATCGTGGGTTAAGGACCCAACAGTGGCAGCTTGGCAGAGGTGGGATTTGAACCCTGGACCTTCAGGTCCAGAGTCCAGTACCTTAACCACTAGGCTACCATATTTACTACTGCTATCCTTCTCACTGTCCCTGCTACAACTAAAAATAAACGTCTAGTACTGCTTCTACTACTGATAATAATAATATGACTACTATTTCTACTTTTTACCATACTGTTATTACTACTGCTACTACACAACAACTACTATAAACAACAACAACAAAAATAACAGTAATAATATCAAGGCTACCATTTCCAATGTTTTACTACTTCTGCTGCTACTACTGATATTTTTGTCATCACTACTATTTCTTCTCCTACTACTATTGACATTAATGATACTAAACCACAACTACTACTGTTTCTACTAATATTAAAAAGAATACGTTTTTATACTACACAATATTAATACTTTTTCATACTACTTCTACGTTTATTCTATTTGTGCCATACTATTTCTACTTCTACTACAAATAATAATATTATTATTCATACTATTTCTATAATTTCTCATACTATCACTACGTCTACTACAATTACGAATGAAAAAGTTTTACTGCTTTTTAGATTTACAGCATTTACACATTTACAGCATTAATATGATATATGATATGGTGTTCAGACAACGTCCAGATTTTACATTTACAGCATTTAGCAGACGCCCTTATCCAAAGCGACTTTCAATTGATACAGTCTTACAATCCAAGCAATTGTGGGTTAAGGGACTTGCTCAACAATGGCAGCTTAGCAGAGGTGGGTTTTGAACCCTGAACCTTCTGGTCCTTCTGGTCCAGAGCCCAGTACCTTAACCGCTAGGTTACCACAGTACCACAGCTTTTTCCCACTTCTAATGCTGCTGCTACTTCTAATAATAAAATGTATTTTTAATTCCATTAGTACTTTTCAGCTACAATTCTACTTCTGTTGCTATTAGCATCACCATTAACAATACTAAACCACAACAACTGCTATTTCTGCAACTGCTAATAACAACATTGATACTTTTTCATACTACTTCTACTTCTTTTTCTTCTATTTCTTCTACTTCTACTATTATTTCTAAGTACAATCTTTCTTCACTAGTTGTGTACTACTACTACAAATAACAATATTATTCATATTATTTATTCCTACTACTACTGTTCCTACAGCTTCTCATACTGTCACTACTTTTACTACACAATTAATAATACCATAACTACTTCTGCTATTTATCATACATATTCTACTGCTGCTGCTAATACTAATAAAAATGTATTTATCAAATCCTTTTTCATACTACTTCTACTTCTACGTCTTCTAGTTCAGCCATCACTACTACTATTACTTCTGCTACTAGTTTACCTGTACTACTGCTATGTTTACTACCTACTGTCTCTTATCACAACTACTAATATTTTTATACTATTTCTACTACTACTATTTCTAGTTTGCCATTCTGCTTCTACAATTTCTGCTACTTGTACATCTACTACTATCAACATTAACAATACCAAACTACTACTACTACTATTTCTACTACTACTAATGACATTAACACTTTTTCAGACTACTTCTATTTCTGCTACTCCTACTATTATTTCTACTACTGCAATTTTTAAGTCTACTACTATTTGTACTACTAGCAGTTTAACACTACTAACAGTGATCCTGCTACTACTATTATTACTACTGATAATAACAATCATATCAAAGAAATAACCATTATTATAAGGCATTAATTTGATGCTATTAATCATAATACAACTACTACTACTTATAATCATGTTACAAATACTCTCTCAAAGCAGTTTTTATTAATTACTTGTAATTACTACATTGTAGTAAATTACAATTATTAGAGTTTAAAAGGTTCCGGATTCCAGGTAAAGAACGGATAAGAGCAGATGATCAGCAGGACGGCGCTTTACCTCAGAGCATCGGTCCACTTGTGATCGAGCTCCTTGGTTATTTTATCCATTTTCTCTTTCTCCTCAGTTTTGATGGCGATGATCTTGGCCTCATGCTGCTGCTTTTGCCTTTCGATCTCTTCCTGTGTGAGCAGGGAGCAGAAACAGTGTGTGTGTGTGTGTGTGTGTGTAATACATCATTACTGGTGTAAACGCAGCAATTACGCTTGATTGCTTTTTTAAACCTGCACTGTGTGAGCATTCAGAACTGAATGGGGTCTAATTTTGGATTTTATCTTCAATGGAATCAGGTACCATCAGCTCCCAGTGCTTTCTCACTCAAAATAAGCCCATAATTACTCTTTTACTTGTAAAATAGCCACTCAGATTTCATACAGGGCTGATTTTATTGATTTATTGGTCGTAATTCCAGGAACCTTGTTTACTTCTTGTTTTTGTGAGGTTCTTGTTTAGCCCAGAGCATCTTGACGGCTCTGTGGTTCCTCCAGAGTCAGATAACCAGGGTCCTAACTTTGCATTTTGAAACGTGTTGAGGACATTAATGAATAATAAAACAGTGCTTTTGGAGGGGGCTGACCTGCAGATCGGTGAGAACATGGCTGGTCTCTCTCACGCGGGCTCTGGTGGTGTCCAGCTCCACGAGCAGCTTCTCCTGGTTCTCCTTCAGGCGAGAGATGTGATTCTCGGCAGCATCCAGTTTGGCCTCGCCGTCCTTCACCAGCTCCTTCAGATGAGACACCTTAAAAAAACAATGGGCCAGAGGCAAAGCGACTAAATCGATCACGACACACAGAAAATGTTTCAGAAAGAGTTGGAAAAAAATAAAATAAAATAAAAATAATACATAACAAATCATTAAAATAAGTAAATAATTGTGCAAAAAGTACCAAAAATGTTACAATTTTGTACTGGTTGTACCCATTTACAGATGCACAACCCTTTGAAGGGATGCATAACATGGTGTTTTTTTATATAAACATATTTCAATATTTCACTATTTTATTAATATATAAGTTATGATTGTGTTATATGATATAGTTTTACGTTCCTCAAATGATATACTATAATTAATGTTGTATCTGTTGAATTTACCCTAGTCTATACATTTTTTTCTTTAAACATTCTTCTACCTTTTAATTTTATTTCGCTTCTATTTATTTAAACAATTACTATAAACGTATATTGAATTAGGTAACTTTATTTAATTCTTACACATTAATATCTAAGGGTCCATTTTTTTTAGCCTCGGTCCTCCCAAGGTTTCTGCCTTATAAAGTTTAGGGGGAGTCGCCCAGTGCTTGCTTCAAATAGGGCTTTGGGCCTAGATAACTGTAAAAAAAAGTGCAATAGAATAGAAAAATATTTTTTTGGACCAGGCTTCTTCTTTATCCATTCTGCCATCTCTGCCAGTGCCAGGCCAAAAGAAATCCGGAGAAATCCGGTTTTCTGAGATGGTACACCATCTGGGCGCTGCAGCATTGTGGTTTTCTCATGCCTTTACAGACTCTAATTCCTTCTATCCTTTCCGTTTTATATATTTCACGGTCACTAAGGTTTTATGAGGTAACCGAATGTAAAACCAGCACCTCGTGGTTGGCGATGTTGAGTTTTGGCCAGTGAGCTTCCTCGCGGAAGGTGTTCCAGCTGCTGCTGCATGCGGCTCCTCTGCTCCTCCAGGGACAGACGGCGAATCTCGTAACTGCTGCTTCATCTCCCTGTAAGGACCCAAACAAAAAAAGAAGGGAACGCCTCAGCAAACAAAATGTCACTTTTGGTGACGTTCAACATGTCGGGGGGGTCAGTGCTGCAAAAACTGCTCAGGGAACAGCTTCTTGACAAAGGGTTCAAGGTGTGGCCCTGCCTCCAGATTCCCCTGATCAAGCAGGATGTGCTGGATTGGCATCGAGGCCGTACCTACTTAAAGAATATGCTGCCAGCGCCTGGGTGGCCAGATACAACAGGACCTTGAGGGTACACCTCATAATCTCTGCAGACACGTTGCAATAAGTTTTTCTTTCTTTCACACACACACACACACACACAACACACCACACCCAATTTTTGCTTCCCAAAGCTTCAGGCTTTCGTTCCCTCACCGCCGCGAGAACAATTCATCTTTAATTCCATCCCACTCACCCCCCCCCCCCCCTAAAAAAAATTAGCATCCTGAATCCTTTTGAATATAGCGGTCGAGATCATCGTCCGAACGTACGTTCACTATCTGGTCCCTCTCTCTCTCGGCGAGGCTGTTCGAGCGCTCTCCAGCTGCACTGTCTGTTTTCTCCAGGAGATCCTCCAGAACCCGTTCCTCATCCTCCTTCACTCGCTCGGGCGCCTCCTCCTTGTAATTTAGCCGTGCCTCGGCCAGGTCCAGCTCGTAGTTCTGCTTCTGCTCGCCAGAGCCTGCAGAACACAGACCATTTTAAAAAGTCGTTTCTGCTCTGATCGCCACGACGTTCAGTAAACAGACAACGTTCAGTCGGACAAACGCAGGACGACCTACGTTCTCCAGATTGTGTATCTGCAGGCGCTGTTGCTCCTCTAAAGCCTGGCTCTGACTCTGCACCCTCTCTTTCTCCTCCTCCAGCTGGACGATCCGATCTTCTCATCGCAGTCGACTCTGCTCCTGCTGCAGGGTCCTTAATCCGTCGCCTAGTGGGCTCATCTGCGTGGCCTGCAGCGTGCCGAATCTGACCTGGGACAGGGTGGAAATCGCAATAATGAAGGGGAAAGTGTTTGTTGGTAATGAGGAGTTCTACTGGAATCTAATAAAGCTGAAAGACAGAAGAAATATCTATATGATAGATAGAAGACAGATAGGTGAGTGATAGATATTAGATCGATAATAGATAGACATTATATTAGACATTATAATGATAAATTAGAGAGATGACAGATAGACAATAGATAAACAGTATATAGATAATAAACAGATGATAGATAGATGATAGATAATATATGGATGATTAATAGACAGATGATAGATGATAGATAGATGATAGATAATAGATGGATGATTAATAGACAGATGATAGATGATAGATAGATGGTTATGACTGATAGATTATAGATAGATGATAGATAGACGATATATAATAGATGATGTATAGACAAGAGATAGATGATAGTTTGATATGATAGGTGGATTATAGATAGATTATAGCTATATAGATAATAGTCTATTGTCTATTGATAATAATTATCTATCAACAGACAATAGACAACAGACTAGATCTGTAAATGATAGATAAATAAGAGACAATAGAGTGATAATAGATGGACAATGGATTAATAATAACAATAATAAATAGATGCTAAATAGACAATAGATAGAAAATAGATAGATGATCGATAGATAACTAGACAATAGATAAACAGATGGACAATCGACAGATGATACATAAATGATTAATAGATAATAGACGATCGATAACAATAGATAAATTACAGACAATTATAAGATCGACAGACAGTAGGTAAATGATAGACGACAGACAGATAGACAATAGATAGATAATGGACAATACATACATTTTTGTGTGATTTATTCAGGCGACAGTAAATTAATTCAGTCTCGTCTATAATGACAGTGACACTGACCAATCAGGGTCGCTTCTGCACCTCATGAAGCAGCTCCTGTATTTTCAGTCTCAGCCTTTTCATACTCGGAACAAGTTTTCGTCGTCTGTTGTTCTCCCTCCTCGGAAACCACAGGCCATTTACCCGCTTATAAATTGCTGCTACGGTTTGGACGATTGTAAATAAAAATATTAGTATATAGGAATAGTGTTTATTCACAATTAATGATAAGTATTTTTGAGTAAAAGCTTAAGCCTGATGTGTGATCATAGACCTCCTAAATCTAATGAAGGTGTCACGCTTAGCATGTATGAGACGCTGAACTCTGCGTGCTCCTTTCTTTCTTTTTTTTACAAAATCGAATGGACCTGACGTCGGCATTCACATTTTTCTGTGAGCAGCAAAAGGCCGTCTTCATCACTTGATCTTGAACCAGGCGAGAATAGTGCTGACGAAAACAAATTGCGTACGAATATTTTGCTCGGCGTTAAGGTTGGAAATGAAGACAAACCCCGTAATGAGCCTCTGTGACTAAAACGAATTAGAAATAATTGTGACCTTATCGTCATCCGACACCAATTAATACGCAGAAATGAGGGGAGATGAATGTGTACCATCCACGATGAAGTGTGTGCGTGCTTGTGTGTGCGCGTGTGATTGCGATCGTGTCCCGAGGCGACTCATTTACTGGCTTTGTGGAGGATTTCGGTGGCTTGCTGCTGCACTCGGTCTCTGCTCCCCTCCAGCTCGTACTCCGTATCCTTCAGCTGCATCACCCAAATCTCTCCGTCCTGTATGGCCTCCTCCAGCTGCTTATGTAACTCCTGTTCAGAAAAGAGGCTATTTTAACATCGACGGATTTCGGCAGCGCTCCGGAGATTACAGGCGCTAACCATCTGCTTCAGCAGCGCCCGCTCTGTGGGACTTATAAGGGCGAGCAAACGGAAACGTAAGGGTAAAGGTTCAAACTGCAGATTCGACTTCACTGGATTTTCTGATTTTTATATAAATACTATGTAATTATTCAGCTGAGCAGAGGATTAAGGTCTGGAACTGCCTAAACGTACCGTGATCGTGACCTCTGCGTTATTGAGCGACGCCTGCAGCCTGTTGGTTTTGTCCCGGCTCTCTCTCGCCTCGTCCTGGGCGCGGTGAAGGTCCGAGCGGAGTTTGCAGAGCGTCCTCTGCAGCGCCGCCTCCTGCAGCTGGAACTCCTTCCTGAGCTCCACCTCGCTCCTCTTCCAGGCCAGCAGGTTCTCGGTGGTGAGCTGCTGGGTGCGCCTCATGGCCTCGAGCTCGCGCTCGTAAAAGTCTCGCGAGTCGTCCAGCTTGGCCTCGTACTCGTCCTCCAGGTTGTCCCGCTCCTGCTTCAGCTCCTCCACCAGCTCCTCCAGCTCGATCAGCTCCTCCTGGTCCATGCAGGCGGCGGCGGCAGAGGCGGCGCTCCGGCTCTGCTGGTGATTCTCCATGAGCTCCTGCAGCTCGTGATGGTGCATGGACTGGAGCTCGTCCATGGCCCGCTGCTTCTCCTGCTGGATCCGGGACTCCAGCTGGCCAAAGGAGCGCAGCTTCTCTTCGAAGTCACGCCGCAGCTCCTCGGCCTCGCGCTGCATGGAGGTCACGCGCTGTGAGTGCTGCTCCTCGGCGCTCAGGCGCATCTCCTCCACCCGCCGCCGGTACAGCTCGAATTCGGCCAGCGCCTCGCGCTTCATCTGTTCCTGCAGCTCCAGGGACTCCTCCAGGGAGTGGAGGCGCCGCTTCAGCTCGGTCTCGGCGCCGGCCCGATTCCGGTACTGCAGGATCTTCTCGCGCGTCTCGCTCAGGAGCCGATCGAGCTCGTCGTCGTGAGCCTCTTTGAGGGAGCGCAGGGCATCCTCATGCTCGTCGTTTTTGGTGTTGAGTGCGTAGATGACCTGCGACGGGTTAAACAAAGAAGGAAAACGTCACTTATTCAGTGGCTCTGCACTCTACCATGCTAATTCAGCACTGCGATGCCACCAGATTCAAAGTGACCTCTGAAACTCAAAAGCATGGAAGCCTTTGGTCGGACCGGCGCTCTACCTTCGAGCCCCTCCGGTTCATATCTCTGTTCTGGCAAGCTGAGGTTCGTCTGTCAAGCAGATTTTGAGCTGTCTTCCTTGCCAGAGGCCTCTATCCGCTCGAGTTTCAGAGTTCTGGGTCTGTAGCAGCGCGAGACACCAAAACTTTGGGAAGTATGCCTTCCCCAGAGGCACAGTCACGTGACATCTTGGTCTAAATTTGTTACAGAATCACATCCCTTTTTATCATCAGCGTCTGATCTAGTTTTCTCAGCTGACTCCACATTTTAGATCAGCATCATCTCCGACAATACGCGTCAGTAACGGATTCATTTTCTCATCTTTTTAAGCTTTCCTCGCGTTGTTTGCTTCGGTGATGGCTGTAAGCGATTGACGTTTCGTTCTTAATTCCCACATGCGTTCTCCTCCCCCATAATTAGCGTACTGTACTTTCTTTCTGTTTCGACTCACAAAAGGCCCTGGTGAATGCGGCCTATCATTATCAAAAACATCTGCTACCCTAAACATCTCAGTGGCGGTCGGGCTCGGGCTTACAAAAGAGTTCGTTATCAGCCTGAAATGGAGGACGATATTCTCACGTCCAGAAGAAACGACGTTCACGATGCAACACACGGTCTGTAGATGAAGTACATTAAGCGAATGATCAAGAGAAGGTCAAGAGACCCCAGGGAAGAGACAGAAGGACTGGTTTGTGGAGAATAGAGGGATCATGTCCTGGGGTCATGTCATCCCGGAGATAGACTCTGGCACCTGAGAGACCAAGAGAAGGGTCCGTTGCTAGAATAGGGGAGAAGGTCTGGGTCATAGAGGACCGACGGGAGACGTGCTGAGGTCTTGGTCAAACTTGGGACTTGAACCCTTAAACTGGCCTGATGTTGGTCAAGAGGTTATAAATACCCAACCGGAATTACCAGATAATAGCAACTATAACAAACGTACTTATAATTACAGGTTTGCGTCGCTTAAAATTGTACCTTATGCGATCTGGACTGTGGTAGCCTAGTGGTTAAGGTACTGGACTCTGGACCAGAAAGGTCCAGGGTTCAAATCCCACCTCTGCCAAGCTACCACTGTTGGGTTCTTGAGCAAGGCCCTTAACCCACAATTGCTTGTATTGTAAGACTGTACCAATTGTAAGTCGCTTTGGATAAGGGTGTCTGCTAAATGCTGTAAATGTAAAATCTGGACGTTGTCTGAGCACCATATCATATATCGTACTTATCAATGCTTAATGGGATACTCTAATGTACTGTCTTTCTGGTTGTATATCAGAAGAGAGCAGGGAAGGAGAGAAGAGCGATTGGTGTGCAGAAACTGTGAGAAATGAACGCATTTATCTCCGGTTGGCTGTGATTCAAAGACTCCTCACTTTGCTTGTTTCTCCTCTCATGACGTGTCAGCGTTCCTCCACAAGTAGAAACTAATTCTCATATAGAGGTAGTCCTGATATACGATGGGGATACATTCCAGCAAATCCAGTTGAATAGTTGAATATATTTGAATTTTTTGCTTAAAACACTTATCACTAACCACAGCTTTTCCTCACTACAGGTACAAACTAATCCGTCATCATCTCGGCGCTCATAAGGAGCTCGGCGGCAGCTGAACGTCGGTCAGCAATCACTGTGCTCACACTGATGCCGCATGCGTTGTGTTTAATAAAACTTTCTGCACCAGAGGCTGCGCTGTTACATCTGTCACTAAAACTGCTGAAATACAACAGCTGATATGAGTTATGTACGTTAAATAAATTAACAATAAGAATCATAACCTGATCAGGTCATGCATGTATACGCAAACGGACGTTAACCTGCATATACTCATCATCATCAGACTCATACTGGATCCCAGTGAGACCCAGTTATCAATAATACAGTTTCCAGTCATGATGGATCTGAAGCTTCATCAGTATCACCGACCCACATAACGGCAGCTACACTTTCCAAACACTGGATAATAAAAAAAAAAACACGCGATTCATTGGTGGATGCGCGTGCGCGCTGATCGATGCGCATGTTTGTGCTCGGTGTGACGCGACCGCGAGCAAACCTTGGTGAGCTGCGCTATCTTCTTGCTCATCTTCAGGTGCAGCTCGTGAGTGTAGTCCATGCCGAGTCCGGTTTCGTACAGCAGCTTTCCCGATGCTGATGAGGACACGGAGCCGGACGACACTGTAACGGGAGCTCCAGGGTTTGCTGGATGCTGCTGCCGACCCGCTCCCGTCGCCATCTTCACGTCCACGCTCACGGTCCCAGCATCACTCGAGCTTCTGCTTTCTGCCGCACTGTCCCTAGATCAGAGCGAACGAAGCCATGGCGCGCACGCACGGGGGGCTCCGGATGCTCTCGAGCGCGGCGGCGGCACCGCGTCCGCGCTCACACAGACTCAGAACCTGATTGAGGAACGCCACGGTCACGTGACTGCGCCGAGCCTGCCTTCATGACGTCATTGTGCATCGGGATCGATGTAGCCCCATTTGTGGCGCAACAGCCTGAGAGGGGAAGCAGAAAGCCGTTGTTTTCGCTCTCAGGTGAACATGCGAACAGACACAAAACATGACGACCAGATCTCTGATTTCTAAGCATAATCTGTCCTCGTAAAATGCATGACGTCATAGCCACGTCACTATCTATCCAGTAGGCCTAGGTGAAGTTGGTTGGTCATAAAACAGTAAAAATCCACAGACTGTCTGATCTGAATTCCGGATCTAATACCTGGAATCTGCAGGGCGCAGATGGACAGGCACCCTCAACAGGCAGGGGTAACTGTTGCATCACTGCCAGATGATCCCCAGGTACTCCCTCAGGATTCAGATAAACAGGTAGAAGCCACTGTCTGGACTCAAACCAGGGTGGCTACCTTGTTAGCCCGCTGTATCCGAAAGTGCTATTTGGATGTTTAGATCGCAGGGCCCCATAATCATACCACCTGAGGGACCAGGGTTCGAACCCAGGGGCTCAGTAGCTGCCGTTACACTTTTACAATGTAATAGTGAAGAAATCTGTAGCTTTACACACAACAAATATAATAAGTGTGCAAAATACTACATTGTGCATTATTTATGATAATTTTATGTGCTAAACAGAAACTGATACGTCTGATTAATATGTGTTCTGGCTTTGGCCAATAATGTGACACGAATACACTCCTCTAGCTGGACAGAGCAGTTCCTGAGGACTTGGGTTCGAATCCTGAGCTGGTCTGTTCAAGGTTACGAAACCCTGCAATGGTCTGGAAACCAAATTAAGCCATGTGCTGTAAACCAGGGCTGTACAGGATTGTTTTCTAAAGATTTAAACCTTTCCTTTCTGGATGTTAATCCATGACCGTGTTAAAATCCGAGCCATCGTGAATGGAAGGCAGAATTCTTAATCCCTTTGAGATTTGAGCTGATCTCAGAGCATCAATATTAATACAGCTACAAGAGCTTTGATGAGGGTTGACGCCACCCAGTGGTGCTTTACAGCTTAATGGTATTTGTAAGTTCCTTTCGTGCTTCAGTGTCATGCATCCTCTATAACTGAATCCTGGAGTACTTATATATAATTTGTATGTGCATGATGTGAAAAAAAATCCTTATATGACACACAGATTTCGTGTCTGATATTAAAATAATTACAGTGGGGCAAAAAAGTATTTAGTCAGCCACTGATTGTGCAGGTTCCCATACTTAGAAAAGATGAGAGAAGCCGGTATTTTATCATAGGCTACACTTCAACTATGAGAGACAAAATGAGAAAAAACATCCAGGAAATAACATTGTATGGATTTCTTAATTAATCTTAATTGTGCAATGATGGCTGCGAAATAAGTATTTGGTCATAACAAAAGTTCAACTCAACACCTTATGTAACATCACGTTGTTGACCATATGCACATGAGGTCAAACGTTTCCTGCTAAGTCTTCACCAGATTTGGCAAACACTGTAGAGTCTCTCTAGAGCAGTGATTGTTTTGGGGTGTTGCTGGGCAACACGGAACTTCAACTCCATCCACAATTTTATATGCGGGTGGCGGTTCTGGAGGACTGAGATATGGGCACTACAGGACCTTGGAAATGCTTTACGGAGCCAATCCTCGTTGCCTGAGCGGTGTGTTTGGGATTCATTGTCATGCTGGGAGACCAGCACGTTCCATTTCAATGCTCTTCCAAATCATCTTCAATGAGGGAAGGATGTTTTGGTTAAAATCTCACGTAATGGCCCCGTTCTTCTTCCCTTAACACGAATCAGTCGTCCTGTCCCTCTGCAGAAAAACAGACCCCAAAGCCATGATGTTTCCACCGCCCATGCTTCACACGTAGGTATGGTGTTCTTGAAGATGCAACTAAGCATTCTTCTTCCTCCAAACACGACAAGTTGAGTTTTTATCAAAAAGTTCTTTTTGGTTTCATCTGAACAACATGATATTCTCCCAATCTTCTTCTGGAATCATCCATATGGTTCTGGCAAATTCGAACGGACTGGACATGTACTGGACGTTCAAGCACCCGCCCGGGGGACACGCCTGGCCACTGCAGGACTGAGTCCATCGGGACGTAGTATTTTACTGATGGTAGCTTGTTACTTGTCCAGCCCTGCTGCAGGTCAGTTATCCGGTCCCTCCGTGTAGTCTGCCGTATTTTGCTCACCGTTCTCATGATCATTTTGACCCCCACGAGGCACGGGATGAGATTTGCGTGGAGCCCAGATCGAGGGAGATTATCAATGGTCTGCTATGCTCTTCCTGCATTACAATTGCTCCACAGTTGATTTATTCACCACCAACCTGCTTGCCTGCTGCAGGTCTACAATTTCTTCTGGTTTCCTCAACAGCTGCTTGGTCTTGAGCATGGTTGAGTTTGGGGTCTGACTGTTTGAGGCGGTGGCAGGTGGCTTTTATACAGATAACGAGCGTCAAACAGGTGCCATTTTAAATACAGGTAACGAGTGGTGCGACAGAAGAGCTTCTTAAAGAAGAAGGTACAGGTCTGTGAGAGCCAGAAATCTTAGCATGGTTTGTGGTTGACAAATTATTATTGTCCACCATAATTACAATTGAATTCTTTAAAAATCCTACAGTGTGATTTCCTGGATTTTTTTTCTCATTTTGTCTCTCATAGTTGAAGTGTAGCTATGATGGAAATTACAGACCTCTCTAATCTTTCTAAGTAGGAGAACTTGCACAGTGGCTGACTAAATACTTTTTTGCCCCACTGTATATAAATCATTACAATTTACCTTTTACAAACCCCATTACTGAATTTAAGTATACCCTAAGAGGAAAAGTTGCAGTATTTTATCCCTATCAGTGGCATTAGTCACACTGGCTATGCGATCTGATGATTCTTCTCTGTTTACCTTCTGTAAGTCCCTATCTGACTTTACTTACAGGGTGTGGTGCGCGACGTTATGAGATACTGAACAAAAGCTCCACAATCATGTTATCATCAACACAGCAGGTCTTAGGAAATTATTCATTTTCAGTCATCCAAACCTGAATGATACCTGCGTTTGGATTTATATAGACAGTATGGAGTAGAGCAAAGAAAAAGGACACACCTGGCTTCGAATACTTTATACTATCTACTACTGTCACACAGTAATGAGTTGTGTCTCAAATTATTACAATTCCATTCCATAGGTTTTTAGTGCTATAAATGGTATTTCAAACATATAGAATAGTGATTAGAGGACCGTTTTGGACACAGCTTATAAGTTTTGAGGACTGGATAAGGACTTTTGCCTAATATGGTCCTGGAACAGAAATATCTTTAGTATCTGTAAAAGCAGAGTTAACAATTTAAGATGATTTCTACACTAAATGCTTCGTCATAATGTTTGAGAAATGTTATACAGTTCTACAGTGCAAAATCGATTATTATATTGAGCTCTATCAAAACCCAGGGATTAAATAAACATATAATCTTCTCCTTTTGATTAAATACCCTCATTAAGGATGCACAGGAAACAGAAATCATTTGCGGACGTCTGATAAAATCTCATAACTTCGTGAACACTCCCGATCTCTCGTTCCACCTTCCATTGCATAATTTCATGCGCAGAATAATTTCTCTTGCAAGCAGCGAGTTTTAACAAGAGCTGGGTGTGTCTTTTACCCCAGATTTCACAGAGACATTTAGGCCTAGTTGCTGCAGAAAATGTCTGTCTGCATTAAAACACAACTTGCACAATGCCATCGAATAATACTTCTGTGTTTTAAGCAGCTTGGTGACTTAATGAGAATTTTAACTTTGACTGAGCACAATTTGCACTTCTGTAAATTCCTCAGCTAGCCCAAAACATAGGCCAACTAGAAAAATTATGGACCATTCATTCATACTCTATCAAAGAAAGATTGTACATAGTCTCAGACGAGTGATTTGCGGTATGAACAACGTGCAACGTTAGCCAAGTACTCCGTTTACTTACTGAGTTCAACATTCTTCCAAGTAATGAGCCATAAAAGTGCATGTGCCAAAGTTGCGGGCACCTCTTTGGCAGAATACCTAGAATATTCATCTACAGGACGTATATCCAAAGAGAAGGAGTGTCGCATAAGTCCGCGGCAAGTAGAACACCAGGTTTGGATAATGCCTGCTTAAACAACAACCTGCAGTCTTATGCAGAAGTTTGGGCACGCCTGGTGTGATCAGTAACTAAATAAAAATATAACACAACCCAAGCTTGTACCACAATCTTTGCAGAAAAGGGAACGTCTACAAGTTTCACATTTCTGCAGAAACATATTGAAATATAAATAACATAAGATATTTTATTTTTGTCTGGAGTTTGCATATTTCCCTGTACCTATATACTCGGTTTCCTTCCACATTGAAAAAGACAGGCACTGGGCCAGTTGGCGTCTCTAAAGGGTCCCAGCATGAGTGAGTGTGTGTATATGACATATGATGGATTGGCGTCCTGAATTGGCGTCCCAATGTCCCTGAAGTGGATTGTGTAAATGACATTTGTTACCTTTCAGATTGAACTGGTGTTTTTAAGGGTTTCAGAAGTTAATTTCCTTGGAAAAAATTCTTAAATATGTTTAAAACTGGTCATATTTAGGTGTGCATGCCATTCTTTGGCATCAGATTCTCATTCTTTATAGTGTAACATTATAGTAAGCTCTGTTTGTACCCAGGTAATGATTTGGTGCAATGTCAGAGGAACTGCATGGGACCTTCTTTGTTAATATGTGATATGAGAGCTAGAAGAGGTGTGGCATGCACACACACACACACACACACCACACATTCCTCCTCACCCGTGTTCAGCACTGGAAGGGAAACACAAGCCAGAGCTCGTCAGGGAGTCCCAGAGAACTGTTGGTGATCGCCAAAGCTTTCCAGGATGAAACCTTCCGAAGATTCCAACGTCTTCATTGACCTGAGTTTTCTTTCTCCTGAGGAGGAAACAGTCATTCAGAAGGTGCTTCTGAGAGACGAGGATCTGAAGAGGCTAGACACTGGGCGTGTAAGGTAAACTCTGGATTACAGAGGGACTTTTTGGAGCTTTACTACATGGCTGGTTTTACCAGCATTCGTTATTTTCTTATACGGAAGGTGTCAGTCCGGTTAAAAAATACCACATTCAGTGATGTTAACGAACCGTCAGAAAGTCCACACATGGTAATGAGTCACATATCTTTGAGGAAGTTAAGCATATGGAAGGAAAGAAGAGTAAACAAACAGTTAGAAAACTGTAATTTGCATTTCTTGGCATTATAAGAATGTACCAGGTGCCTCAGATGTTACTGGGGATTTTTTTTAACCACAAAATGTTACAGTACACATATTCCATTCACTAACACAGTCAAGTGTCAGGCCCAAAGGTAAACTGTTGGTTTGATTTTGCCCTAATAATGCTAATAGTAAACAATAATGCACAATAAAGTTGCTTATCCAGTAACCTGTAAACCTATGCTCAGCTATAACCTACTTTCATTTAATTTAAGCACCCTAATTATTTGCAATAATAACTTAAATAGTTTATTATTTAATTTAGAAGGCTGAAGGACTCAGTCAACGACGTGAAAGAGCTGAAGGTTTTAACAGGTGCATGGTTCGAGGAGCTCAAGGCGACGCGATACGGTCAGCAGCCGCACGCCTCAGCTGTGGTCCGGTCCTCCATGAGGTGGAAGAAAACCCCAGGTACTTGAGATAAATGCAGAAAATACACATTCAACACTTTAAACTGGCGCTAAATGCAACTCGTTAACTAAAATGTGTGGAGAATATTTGCTTCTTCAGCTTTGCACAGGCGCTACAAGGCTAATTTAGCTACCTAGTAAACGAAATGCACCCAAAAGGCGTCGTGTAAGTACATAACTTGATAGAAAGAGGACAGATGTGCATGGTTCGGTATCAAAAATGACACAGACACCTCAAACTGAAACGTTAGAGGTGATTGGAAGCCGTGTGGAGATGTAAACAACGCTTCAGAAGTAGCGGTAATTCGCGCCCCTGGTGGCACATGAAGGTACTGCAAAGGATCTGGAATAAATACATACAGACTTTAAAATACGTTTAAATTTAATTTATAACACAGGGAATTCATGGAAAATTAAGGGAAAAAAATTCTAAAATGTGTTTAATAGAATCAGAATGAGAAAAGTTTGATTAAACCTGTGGATTATTATTTTTAACAGCAACAACAACAATAATAAATATAACTATTATTAGCATTATATGTATTATTATTATTATTATTATTATTATAATTATTATTATTATTATTATTATTATGACTAAAAATCTCAAATGTGTCATACTATGGAGAAAAAGAAAACCAAGACTCAATATAAGTGATAATATAATATAAACTAATTAATTAAATTTATAATAACACTGGGACTACTAATACCAGGACCCTCCCAAATAAAACCATATTGAGCACGTACAAGGTAATTTACCACAGTTTTGTGTTATAGCATAATCTAATTCACATAAATGATCAATAATCTACTATCTACTAGAGAAGCACTGATTTAGACGTGCAGTTTGCACAATACTAAGCGTGTAGCTATAAGATCCCAGTACTTGGTAGCCACATTACCCTCCTATCTCCTAATAAAGCTCTGGACAAGGTTTGATGCTTGAGGTTTGATGACCGACAGTTAGTGACACAAATGGACCAAAGCATCTCCTTAAATGAATAACTTGCATCCTCATTTATAAAAAACCTGCCTCATGTCACTTCAGGACACAAACCAAGTCCCTTTCCGATCCCTGTTCTGGAGGATAACGATGCGGAAACAGCGGAGACTCACCCAGGGTAAAGTGTTTTATTTTTATCTGGTATATTCACACACACACACAAACACACGCTGACACACCACCCACGGCAAACACACAGGGTTTGTGAGGCATTAATCATTTACCCTGGTGCTCAGACTCACAGGCCAGGAAGTGCTGTGGAGGTTTTAAGGGCTGCACAAATATTTAACTCTGCATACCTGTGGTTTTTGTAATGTAACTGTAACATGATGCTCTGTTACTGGTTTATACTCTTATATAGGACTGCTTGTTTGCATTTGACCCTTCTGTAGGCTGTTCAGGTTCATATATGACATGAAACTACAGTTAAATGTACAAATGTGGGCCTTAGAGTTCACTTTTAAGGTCACTGCATGAGACTGCATGTGCTAATTTAATTAAAAACAAATTGTTTTTTAATGTAGTCTACCTGTGGACCCCAGATCAATCCACCCAGCGCTGAGTGTCGAGGTTTGTCACATCCCACACCCTCAAAATGACCTCTATTATTATTATTATTATTATTATTATTATTATTATTATTATTATTATTACAGATGTGCCAGGAGTTCAGAGATGATGACGTTGTATTAAAAGGCAAGTATCTGCTGGAAAAGTTAAGGTTAAGTCCACTTAAGTGTTAACCAGTAATACTTGAATAATTTTCGCGCTAAAAATATATAAATATGATGTAACAGAGCCAAATTTCTTTAGTTATTAAATTCTTTAGTTATTCATATCAGTATGGGAAAGGTTAGAAAACGCATGCATAAAATGACAGATGGAACCCAGGGAGGAACTTTAATTTTCTTCACATTGGTCAATAATCCACATGTTCTGCAGTATTGAAATATCATCCACCAAATCCTAAATGACTAATCCCGTCATGTGCACTAATCTCTTTGTTTTTACTCATTATTCTAATTGTTGCAGGCACCCCTGGACTTCCACTCAGTGACCCAGCACAAAGTCAATCAGAATCAAAATCCAAAGACAAACCATCTTTCATCGTGTCTTCTAATCATGAACCAGTGCTGGAGTCAAAAGGAGTTGTTAGATCCAAACGTAAAAGTGAAGATCCCAGAAGCTCTCCAAAACAGGAGAATCAGACAAATGTCTACGCAGAGACAGAAACACCAGGATTTGAAAAGAACCACAATGCGGGAGGAAGAAATTTTGAGATAAGATCTTTCAACGAAGCTCGGAAAACGTCAAACTGGTTTCAGTCAAGGCAGTTAGATCCAGAAGCTGAACCTAACAAGGATGGAGGAGCGTCTCCAATAAAGATAGACGAGTTAAACCTGGATTTAGAAGATCCTGACGTTCTTCCAGATCTCCAGAGTGGATCAGTTCATGACCCAAACACGCTAAAACAGGAAACTCTAGATCGAAGTGTTGTGGAACCAACAGAGAAGAAAAGAAGCGTTAAGAAAATCATCATTGCTGATTTCAGACAAGCTTCGGAGGAGTTACATGTGGATTTAAAGGCCAAAGAAGATCCTGATGTTCTACAAACTGAAAGGGTGCATGATTTCAGAATACTAAGACATGCAAATTTAGACCAAGATCCTGTAGAGAAGGAACGTGGCATTGACTTCAGAAGAGCTTCTCCAACGAGGATGGATGCAAATGAAACAGAGCAGCCTGATGTTCTTCTGGATCTACAGGCAGGAACAGAGAAGGTAAAAACCCTTAACGAAACGATAGTGACGAAGTTCGGAGGAGATTCTCCAACAAGAATGGATCTAAACCCTGATCTGGTAGAAGATCTGGAAGTTTATGATTTGAACCATCCCAAAGACGTCGGATTTGATCAGACGATCCGGGCGGTGGAGGTGGAAAGAGGCAAGATCACAAAATCTGCTATGAATAGCGAGACTCCTGGTGGAACGAGTGAAAGTGAGATTCTTGCCAGCATTTATTCACGAGCCCTCAGACCAAATCCAAAGCTGAATGAGGAGGACGGCATGATTCCTGCAATAGTGATCATATCTGATTCGGAGGAGCCGGAAGAGACGGAGAGTAAGTGTTTTTACTTTTTCGCTAGTTTGACATGGAGAAGCTCTAAGATCATGTTTCAAACCCACCTACACGTACTTAGGCTTCAAATTTCCTTCACGCCTTCACACAATCGAGCAGAAACCGCGACGACACACCCAGGATCAGATGAACGCTCTTTAAATAATACTGCCTTGTTTTTCCTCCACAGGTGTGAAGAAGGGAATTTCTGCACTCAATGCACCAGCTGAGGTCCGAACACCTGCCAACGGAAATACCTGGGAGGTCCTGCAGAATCTGGATAATATCACGTTGAATAATCACAATCAATGTACGAAAATGATTTAATGATCTCTTCAATCTTGCAGGGCCAGTCCGGATCAGACTCCGACGAAGACAGTTCAGCGTCCAGCCACGATTCAGATGTCTCGGGCAAAAAAAGCCTTTCTGCAAGCAAGCTATCGGTCACTGAGGTAAAACACCAACCCAAGACACCAAGCAAGAAAAACAATAGTGTTATTTGTTTCTTTATTTACCATCCCAGAGAATCCTTACCCTTCAGCTGCATGGATTGTAAGACTTTTTGTTGTAAGTCGTTCTGGATATTGACTAAATCTAAATGTAAAGAACCGTATACCCACTGCTTGATTTGAAGTGGAGATCTCAACTCATCTTACGAGAAGCTTCGGTTGGATTCTCCAGCAGGGGGCGCGTCATCACGGCTCATCACGGCCGATATAAAATTGATCAATCGTGATCAAATGGTGGCTTTTTTCAGCCCTATCAGGAGTCAGGTAGACGATTCTGGAAGTTTTGTCTCTGATAGTGAAGATATGGGGGGGTCTCTGTGGGGTTTGTGAAGGTTTATGGTTCCACAACAAACAAATCCCTTAACTCACAAGTACTTGGATTGTATCGTGAATTATTTCCACATCTAATGTGAGTCAAGTTACTAATGTCGTGTCTCGTTTAGCGCACCGGCAGCTTGCTGAGCATCTACAGCGATGCGGGTGATTTCGGGAACGTGTTGGTGCAGGGCTCGGTGGAGTTCGCCATCTTGTACAGTCCTCTCGGAGAGCTTGTGATTATGGTGGAGCAATGCCAGGACCTGGCAGTCGCAAACCTGCGAAAACAACGGACAGACCCGTGAGTTTAGTCCAGATCATGACATTCTGATTTTAGAGCACCAGAAACATTTGTTTAAAAGATTTAGCGTCGTGTTTAGAAAGAATGTATAAAGCTGCCATAAGGGGGCGCCATCGTTCTACTTGCACAACCACTCTTGAAAGAGTGCAGGACCTGGTTTGAAACTCGGAAGGATGGCAAACCTCCTGGCGAGGCGGGAAGCAGATGGAAGGACGGGTTTAAAAAACTTTTAAATGATGAAGTTTAACGTTTGCTGTGTGTTTTGTGTCAGGTATGTAAAGACGTACCTCTATCCGGACAAGAGGAGCAAGAGGAAGACGTCCATCAAGAAACACACTGTCAATCCCATCTTTGTGGAATCTCTGAGAGTTCGTACCTTCGTGACTTTATCTTTTATCTCCAACCAATTTTTACTAATATGCCATCGTTAAAAATACAGAACTTTTACAGCACTTGGCGATGATGGGGGTGAGCGCAACAGGGCGGAAATCATTAAGATATAATAAACACTTTGTAGTTTGGAGATTTGAATACAGACAAATAGTATTTAAAATTTATTTAAAATAATGGTTTAGAATATTATTTAAATATGAAAATGTTTTAAATATCTTAATATTTTCTTAAACATTTTAATAAATAAATCTAATCTAAATCTAAATATAAATAATCTAAAATATAAATATAAATAAACATACATAAATATATTTAGAAATATATAAACAAAGTATAGAAAATTTATAAACCAAATTTGAGTCATAAAAAGTTTGCATGCACCCATCAGTTCGTTTAATAAAATTTGAATACAGACAAATAGTATTAAAATATATTTTGAAAATATTTAAGAATATTATTTAAATAATTGAAATATTTTCTTAAACAGTTTAATAAATAAATACAATTTGTTATTTATTATAATAAATAAAAATATTATATAAAAAAATCTAAGACATAAATATAAACAAACATATACTATTATATATATATTTTTTAATACATTTTAAAATATTATTTAAAACTCCATTTAACTAAAGCCTAATTGTCATGACTTCTGCACGCAGTACAAAGTTAAGAGTGAGGAACTACCGGGACGAACTCTGAACTTGTCCGTGTGGCACAACGACCCCCGGGGCAGGAACGTCTTTTTGGGGCAGGTTGAAATCAGTCTGAGGAACTGGGACTGGAGACACGAGGCACTCACCTGGTACGCCCTGCAGCCAAAGGTATGAACGACTGGAGTGTGACCAGAGGACCAAAATTAGACCCTATAAGGCTGCCGTGAATTGTACTTACAGATTTTCTTGAGCCTGAGGAAGGTGCTTATTTGGTGTCCAATGCACTAAATGAATCAAAATTAATATAACTTTTTGTTTCAGAGCAAAGAAAATCAGGAGTCTGAGGAATCCAGCGGTGTTTTGAGCATTGCTCTGAAATACGTCCCTCCAGAATCTACAGGTAGGTGAAATAGCTCCTTAATTCATAGTATAGACTCGACATGAAATGCTATTGTGATAAATAATTAATAAAAATGTAAAAAATAAGGTGTTCAAGTGGCGTTCAAGTTCTGCAGCCACCTCATTTTTTAATAAAAAATCTTCTTATATCTTAAGATATTATTTTTATATGGGTTAATGAGATCCCGGACTGTGGTAGCCTAGTGGGTAAGGTACTGGACTATGGACCAAAAGGTCCAGGGTTCAAATCCCACCTCTGCCAAGCTGCCACTGTTGGGTCCTTGAGCAAGACCCTTAACCCACAATTGCTTGGATTGTAAGACTGTACCAATTGTAAGTCGCTCTGGATAAGGGCGTCTGCTAAATGCTGTAAATGTAAATGTAAATATTTTGGGATTATGCAGTGAACGGAGCTTTATGGGCGTGGTTTCTTTCCGTAGGTGGTTCGAAGCTGAGCAGAGCTACAGGTGAGATTCACATCTGGCTGCGTGAGGCCAGGCAGCTGCGTCGCCTGAAGCCACAGGGCGTCGACTCCTTCGTGAAGTGGTGAGATTATAGCAGCGTGTGAAGTCGCCTCGGTCTGTGGTTCGAGTTTGGATTTAATCCCTCATTAGCCACGGCGGTAACAAACCCGCTGATTGTTTAAAGGGCAAACCCAAACAATGAGGGTATTTACTCGTTCTAGTGCATCGTCATTTATTTATGTCCAGCAAAGCTCATTCAGTGTGTGACTGGGCATTTGCTGGAGGCCTGGAGTTACATTTCTACAAAGTGATGTTTTTGTGCTTTAATGGAAAGCACTGAGCAGAAAATGTGCAGCCAAAGTGTGTAGCCATCCCGTCTAATTATATGACCTCGAACAGGGCACGTCGGACAACATGGGCCTCCCAAAGTATCGTAAAACTTCTTAGAAGGTCAGCTCTTGAAGCTCAAAAGGAGGCAAAAGTTGCGTTGACCTGCGGTTTTTTATCGTCAGTAAAAATCAGACTCGGGGGTGAAAAGTTGTTGTTTTTTTAAATCAGTTACATGCTACCTGACACAAGTAAGAAAAGCCGTCACAAGACCCGGGTGGTGAAGAGATCCCAGGATCCAGTGTTTAACCACACCATGGTGTACGACGGATTCAGAACCGGCGAGGTCGGCGAGGCCTGCTGCGAACTGACCGTGTGGGACAGCAACAAACTGTCCAACCAGTTTTTGGGAGGAGTTCGGCTCGGCCTCGGCACAGGTACGCACCTCCCCTGTTAGATACGCTCATTCTTTCTTTGTTTTTTGTCTTTTTGGTAAATAGAACTGAGTTTGGGGTTTGAAAAAGACCAAATCCTGAATCTACTTACTTAATCGTATCCAGGTCACTAATTAAACCCTAACGATGTTTTAACGTATTAATGTATAATAACGTAAGTTTGAGTTTGCATTACAGCCGCTCTTTGTCTTCTGTTTTCCCTCAGGACTGAGTTATGGAAAGAAAGTGGACTGGATGGACTCGGAGAAAGAGGAGACGGAAATCTGGAAGCGGATGCTGGAGAATCCCAACAGCTGGGTCGAGGCCGAACTTCCACTCAGACCCTCCATGACTCCCAGGAAATAAGACTCGCTATTTAAAGGACAATCATGAAATAAGACCAAGAATTTTATTTCTTTGATTAAAACAATGAACTGGACTAATTGAAGGAATGTTTTTTAAAATTTACTGTCTCATTCTTTCATCATCTTCTTTTAAACCATGCATTTCACCGTTTCAGTCGCTGATATTTTTAGGTTTGTGTGTTAAAACTACACAAATAAATCCTTTTAAATAAAACAAGCACAAAAACTTCTTTGGCTTTATCAATATCTTGGCATTTGTATCTAGCAAAACAGTTTGGTCTCAATGAATTTTTTTGGACAGAGCTTTTAGTGAAATAAGAAGGTGAACAGATTAAAAAGAACTAAACAAAAAGCTAAACAAAAAATGAATGAAAAATAAAAAGTGAAATAAAAAGATTTGATTTATTAATACAAAGGAATAAAAAAAAACTATTTTAGTTTCATGCCATGTTCTATATACATTATACAGCCAAAAAATAAAAATATTATTAACCCACCTTTATTTGTTTTTTCTTTTCTGTTATGTTTAGTCCATTTCTTTGCTTCCTTTAATTTGTCTGCTTTCATTTATTTTCCATCTAATTGTTTCCTTTTCCGTTTCATTTGTTTTCCTTTTTCTCTTAGTTTTGCGTTTTTGAACTTTTTTCCTGTTATTCTTTTGTTACCTGCTTTCCCTTTTCGTTCATTTATTTTTTGTTCATTTATTTGTTTTTATTCTTTTATTATTAACCTTTGTTCTTATGTCTTTGCGGTTTTCTTTATATTTTTTTGTTTTATTTTTTCAGATTTTTTCTTTTGCACTTTTTCTTATCTTATTCTGTAATTCCTGTGCTATTTATGTCCTTACAGCTCTATCTCACACACCCCTTATTCCTTCTTTCTTATTAATTACTTTGATTCCATTTGTATTTTTTTTTCTGCTCTATTCTTTGTCCTCCAGATGGAGCTCCGTTTAGCTTGCAGGCCTTTTCCTTCATTCGGAACACATGTACATGTGTGTGTGTGTGTGCGTGTGTGAGTGTGAGTGTGAGTGTGTGTGTCTGTGTGTGTGTCTGTGTGTGTGTGTGTGTGTGTGTGTGCGTGCGTTGGGGGGAGTCAGATGACCACAAACTTTTTCCATTGCGCCTCAAATCTTCCGAATGGATGGAAAGCTCCACATTTAGGCCTGCAATTCATCAGGAAGCGTTCCGTAAGCCTTCGTTCTTATTCGGTTCTTTTCAGCTCTCTGTTTTTCATATGATCAGAAGATTTGACTCCGTTACGGAGACGTGGCGGCACAGCTCAGGTGAGATACAAACTAAAAACAGCCACAACAAATTGTGTAAAATGAAATACTAAAGACTGAGTAATGTGTATTGTGTTATTCTGTAGCATATTAGCAGTTTAATCTGTGGATTAAAGGTGTTATAAGTACATCTGTGGATAAAAGGCATTATAACTGTAGATCTGTGGATTAAAGGTGTTATTAAATGTGTTATAACTGTAGCTCTATGGGTTAAAATTATTATTAAAGATGTTATAACTGTAGATCTGTGGATTAAAGGCATTATAACTGTAGATCTATGGATTAAAGATGTTATTAAAGATGTTATAACTGTAGATCTGTGGATTAAAGATGTTATAACTATAGATCTCTGGATTAAAGGCATTCTAACTGTAGATCTCTGAATTAAAGATGTTATTAAAGATATTACAGCTGTAGATCACTTGATTAAAGGTGTTATAACTGTAGATGGTGGATTAAAGATGTTACTAAAGATGCTATAACTGTAGATCTGTGGATTAAAATGTCATTAAAGACGTTATAACTGTAGATCTCTGGATTGAAAGTGTTAGATATGTTTTTTTCTGGATTAAAGGTGCTATAACCTATCTCAGAAGGTTTAGTTTGCTTTTTTATGTTGCAGGTTAAAAACACTTTAATTCTTCACCTCTCGACTTGATGAACTCGTAACCCGGTGCTCTTTTTGAAGACCACATTCTCAGGACGTTAGTTCCACTATGGGGGATTGGAGCACCTTGGCGAAGCTTCTCGATAAGGTGCAGGTTTACTCTACCGCGGGGGGGAAGCTCTGGCTCTCTGTCCTCTTCATTTTCCGGATCCTGGTCCTGGGTACGGCCGTGGAGTCGGCATGGGGCGATGAGCAGTCGGCCTTCAAGTGCAACACGCAGCAGCCCGGCTGCGAGAACGTCTGCTACGACAAGTCCTTCCCCATCTCGCATGTTCGCTTCTGGGTCCTCCAGATCATCTTTGTCTCGGTGCCCACGCTGCTCTACCTCGGCCACGTGCTGTTCCTGGTGCACAAGGACGAAAAGCTTAAGAAGAAGGAGGAGAGGCTGATCAAAGCCGAACGCGAGGGGTGCAACGTCCACGCTCGGCTTCTCAAGATCCAGAGCAAAAAGTTCAAGTACGGGCTGGAGGAGCCCGGGAAAATCAAAATGAAAGGAGCCCTGTTTTACACCTACATCGTCAGCGTGGTGCTGAAGTCCGCTTTCGAGGTGGCCTTCTTACTCATCCAGTGGTACCTCTATGGGTTCCACCTGTCAGCCATTTACGCATGCGAGAGGTTCCCCTGCCCACACAAGGTGGACTGCTTTTTGTCCCGCCCGACAGAGAAGACGGTGTTCATCTTGTTCATGCTGGTGGTGTCACTCATTTCGTTGGCTCTAAACATCTTCGAGTTCTTCTCCGCCATCCTGAAGAGGATGAAGGACAAGTTCAAGGAAGCCGAGAGGCACCTGGAGAGCGAGAGCACCCTCAGACCGTGTCCGGGAGAGGACGTGTCCAGCTACGCGTACCACTGCTCGGGTCTGGTGTCGAACCTGGCCTATAATTTATCCGGAGATAAATCCAACTCCTCGGACAATTTTGACAAACAGGCCAACGAACAGAACTGGACTAACTACAGCACTGAGCAAAATCAGCTGGGCCAGAGGGATTACTGCCCACCCCAGGCGTTCGGTTACCCGGCAAAAATGGCCCTGGGTAAAGACCTGATTGTTTTTAGACAGCTGGACGCTCGATCCCAGAGCCGCTCCAGCAGTCGTGCCAGGCCTGATGACCTGGACATCTAGAGTCCTTTATTGTGCTCGTAACACTGTGAGGTCCTTAGACTACCTACGACGAGGAAACCCAGATCTTCTCCACCTTCTGCCGCAGCCACTCCTGGACCTGTTGACCTCTGCGTGACCACGATGGGACTAATGCAGAACCAGGAAACAAAAGATAAAAAGGTGTCTCCACTTATAACAAATAACAGCGCCTTATTTTTCACGACACCTTAACGATTGGATTATAAGATTGTTGGTCAAACTATGAGGGGAATCCAGAACATCTACAGAGGCTTTTGGAAGACGTCAAGGACTGGCAAAAGGGTGGCACTACCAGCATCATCAGGTCTCAGTCCCATCGGAAAACTGTAGGATGATTGTAGTTGAATTTAATCTAGTTAGTGCAACCGTGGCTAAATTTAACTCAAGACACTGACGGAGTCCGGGCTTGAGGATTGGGTGTAGCCAAGTATTAGGGAAGAAATGACACAAGACACAAGTTTCCTCCACCTCCATCTCCATTTCCATCTCTGTCATAAAGCCTATAATAAAAAATCAGTTTCCGAAACACTATGATATTTTGGTACGCAAAACAGCGCTGCAACAACGAGGACCACATGTGGCAAAAGGTCAAAATAAAGAGTTATGGTTGATGATGCTGGTCAAAAACTCACCAAATACCCAGTTTAGTTCAAACTGATTTTTTTTTAGACTTTAAAGCTTTATGCTTTAAAACACAAAGTAGGTTGAAACATATGCGACCTGAGCCCGGAAGCCATGTCCACCACAAACAAGTCAGTGTCTCAACCCAGCAGCAACAGGCTATTTAGTTCACCGTGATGTGTTTTGGGAAGCAGCCACGCTGGTCTATTTGGATAGAGCATGACGTAAGATAACCAAAGCCGGATCACATGACGACCAGGTTCAATCACAGGATGACACACGGCGGCATTGTACGGACTCATGAAGCCCCGGAGGGAATCATCTGAATTGGGCATGGGAAGCTGAAACGGAGAACATTATGTGCCTTTTTTAAAGCTCTTTGGGATTCCTGCGTAGAGCTTTGTGTTACTGTTACTGATGTGTTTTAATATTTTTAATTTAAGATTTTTTATCATGTAGTACTATTGATGTGCCAAATCCAAAGGAGTACTTTTAAATAACATGAACTTGTTTAATGGGTTTCTGTATATTCATGATAGTACTGTATCTTTTGCACTAGTGGTCCGTGCAATTCTGACACTGTTAAATACATAATCAAGTCTTATATCAATGACATCTGAGATAATTTGGTAAATCGAGGATTAGATGGAGGTCTTCAGGCCATCGGAGCAGAATGAACATGTTATATCACTCCTGTCAGCTAAGAACGGGCAACTGATGCCCCAAGGACTGTGGCAGCCTAGCGGGTAAGGCACTGGACTATGAACCAGAAGGTCCAGGGTTCAAATCCCACCTCTGCCAAGCTGCCACTGTTGGGTCCTTGAGCAAGGCCCTTAACCCACAACTGCTTGGATTGTAAGACTGTATCAATTGTAAGTCGCTCTGGAGAAGGGCGTCTGCTAAATGCTGTAAATGTACCCTACATGTACCCAACTGGTACGATATAAAATATAGGACTGGAAGAACATGGCCTGGTCTGACGAGTCTCATTTTCTGCTGCGATATTCACATGGAAGGGTCAGAATTCTGCGTAAATGATACGAAAGTATGATGGATCCATCCTGCCTTGTCAACGGATCAGGCTGGTACTGGTGGTGTAATGATGTGATTTTCTTGCGACACTTTGTGCCCCCTAATACCATCTGAGCATCGTTTAAACCTGTCCCTTTCTAAAAAGCTGTAAAAGCTGTGATAAGATCCTGTTCTTTTAGGGTTCATTCTAATGTAAGAAACTTTATTTATGTTCAACAGAGACTTTGGAGATGAGCATTTTTTGCTGAACAGGCGATGACGTGATTATAAGGTATTTATTTAGCTCTGTATTTACTCAACCCTGGTTCGAGTCCCTCCAGCTTATGCCAGTGCCCTGTATTATCTGGTGATAGTGAAGTAGTGTTGTAGTTAGACAGTAGTGAAGTAGTGTAGTAGCAGACCGCTAGAGCTGAGTCTGGGAGTGGCCGAGACAAGACCGGAATTTTTTATCATACAAGAATAAAAAGAAAAAAAAAGAAAATGGAAAAAACTGAATCATGCTAGTTTGTAATTGTAATGTCAATCTTAACGTCAGACTGTTCCAAATAAAATGGGTTCACTGATTGGATCCCAAACGAGAAGAGCAGTAACTTGTTTTTCAGTGTGAGCCAGAGTGCAGATTTTATTGAGGCATGTAGAGAAAGGACTAATTTATTCTGTCTGAATGGATTGTTCATATTCAATAACTACAGAAATAAAGTTCAGTTTAGAATTAACGGTACCTCAGACAGACGCATCGGACTCGGCTGGTCTTGACAACAATTTCCGAGTCTACCTTACCCCGAGACCGAGTCCAAATGAGGTCGAGAGCCAGATGAGACTGAGACTGTTCATTTGATAACACCAGCCTAGCCTGTGGTTCAAACCCAGGTTATCAGGAACTGCTGTACGCAGCAGCTCTGAGCCACAGGAGCTTACTTCTCACAATGATCACTTCTTTGTGGTGGGATGTGGCCCGGCACTGAGACACCGGGTTGACAAAGCTGGTCTTGTTATCATCAGCCGAAGCCTGAAGTACCGTAATGCTCATTACCAGGATTAGGAACGTTTTGGCTTATTGGTTAAGGATCTGAACTACTACTCAGAAGGCCAAGCTGCCGTGTATAATCCTTAATTATATAATCCTCCAGAGATATATTCTCTAAATCTGCCCACTGAACCAATAAAGGCTCAAAATGGAAATCCACATAACCGGCGGTTTTAATCCATGCCATAGTATGAAACATTGGCATAAATAAATCCAGTGTCATAACTAAACTTCATGCACGGACAGTGAGGCTTACATAAACCTGTAACATTTTTTTCTTCCACTAAAGGATGGCAGCCAGCAGCAAGAAGAGAAATCTTTTCTGGTCAAAGCCAGCACAAAACCATCCACCCAATGTCTTTTGCTGCAGTCTGGAGTGAAGTATGTTATCATTTCTGAACTCACTTTGTACAGGTTTGGGTGATGAATGGAAAGCTGAAATTATAAGGTCAACATCTTGACATTGTCATCTACATCGCTAAATGGAAAGTTGTGATAAAAAAAGAAAAAGCACTGGCAACTGCACCAGGCTAGTTCAGGAGTGTAGAAAAGGTATTGGAACTAGGCACTCAATTTGAGCTTGTTGTACTTCTGCAACACAGTAGTTGCCAAAGCAAATGCTTCCAGCATGATAAACAGATTGAGAGGGCCCTTAAGATAGAGATCAGGACCAGCAGATGTCTTCAGCAATGCACTAGCTTAATAAGGACAAGCTTAGCATGTTGAGAATTAAGTTTATAATGGAAAAGAAGCTCAAGTAGCAGAGCAGTTAATACTGTATATTCCATACAACTTGATACTGCCCTGTGATTGTAGAGCAGTTAAGGAACCTTGGAAAAGAACCACAAGTCACGTTTAAGCTCCAAACAAGATTTGCCAATTAAGAAAAGTAAATACATGCATATTTACCAATAAAATTTTTGGTTATAAACCTCAAACACCCAAACTGCTACAGTTCAGGTGTAACCAAGCTTGACGGACAGTTTGTCCTCCTGCTGCTCAATGAGGAAAGGTTTGTGTTGTTCCCTCCAAGTGTACCAAAAATATTAATCAAGAAGAAACCATACAATTTAAGCATTACCAAGAAAGATATTCATAACAGAAAGGACTGAGGCAGAAATTAGCACATGTTCAGTTTATTAGACTTTGGACAAATGCAACAGCACAAGTTACAAGCCATTACTGCTTGCCCATCGAGACCGGTGGATCAGAGGAATGCCAGGGTGCAGGCCTGAGGAAGGAAGGATGGTTGATTGTTGGAGCAGAGCTGTAACCAGTCAGTCTTGAACCAGAGGTCAGCTGATTGGCAGAGGCATCCATAGACACTGGGCTAGATTGCCGAAGTACCTGGAGTTTACCGATGCTTGGACCTCGAGATTGTGCAGCAGAGAATCCAGTGCCTGTCGAGACCAAAGTGTCACCATATTGGGTGGATGAGGCAACTAATCCAGACTGGGGAACCTGAGGTTGAGATACAGGTGGTGAGGAGGCAGTGCTAGCATGGAGAGTACTGACCAAGCTGCTGTATGCCTCAGAGGCAGATGGGACATTAAAGGTTACCCGCCCATAATGGGGCATGGGAGTGTTTGACTGCCCAAACGCACTAGAGGGAACCTTGTGCCAGGTGGCATGACTTGAGGCTTGAGGACCAGAACTCCCATGAGAGGCCGTGGAGTCACTTGAGGTCTGGGTCAGAGGGACAACAGCTTGTCCTTGAGATGGTGACTGGACACTTAACTGACCTGAAGAGATGGACCAATTGGGTCCTGTTGCCGGAGCTCCAAAACTCACTTGATCCCGAGAAACTAGAGATTGACTTGATACACTGGATGGCAATTGGGAGACACTGGGCCGAGTCACAAATCTAGAAATATCTAGGCTAGATGTGCCTTGAGCAGACAGTTGAGAGCTCACAAGTCCTGAAGCAGATTGGGCCCCACCACCTTGACCCCGAGACACTACAGTAGACAGACTTGATCCTTGGGATGGAACCACAGGCTTGTATACCATCTGGCTACTTGTGCCTAGTGTTTGAGAAAGCAATTGAGAGCTCAGGCTACTAGATGCAGGCCAGCCAGAAGAGCTTTGGTCCCGAGAGACTACAGTGGATGCACTCAATACCTGGGCTGGAGAGCTTGGCACATTTGTCTGGGCTCCAAGTACAGAACCATACTGGTTGGTCACACGTTGAGATACCAACTGAGGGCTCACACTCCTAGAAGAGGTCGGCCAGCTTGAAACAGCAGAATTAACCCCATATCTACTCAGGCTACCTGAGAATGTGGCAGTGTCCCTAGATGGAAAAACCGGTTTGAATGCCATCTGGGTCAACGATCCACCAGAACTCTGGCTTGTGCCTTGTGCTTGAGATGGCAGTTGAGAACTCGTGCTCCCAGTAGAAGTTGACCACCTTGAGGAGCCCATTGACTGAGCATCAGAACTCACTTGATCCTGAGAGACTACAGTAGACTGACTTGATCCTTGGGATGGAACCACAGGTTTGTATGCTGCCTGGGTCAGCACTCCAACAGCATTTTGGCTTGTGCCTAGTGTTTGAGAAAGCAATCGAGAGCTACCTGAAAATGTAGGCCACCTGGAAAAGCTTGGTGACTGAGCTTGTCCCATAGAGACCACTGTAGATGCACCAGATGCTTGGGCTGGAGCTAAGGGGTTGTATGTTGACTGGGTCAAAACAGAATTCAGGGTGGCTGGGACTTGTGCTTGAACACCCACACTCCCTGAAGTGGTAGGCCATCTGAAGTCTGTGGATTGAGATCCAAGGCTACCTTGCCTGATTGGGACTACACCTGATTGAGCTTCAGATACTGGCTTATATGCGGTCTGGCTCATACCTTGAGATAACACCAGAGCACTTCCCCACCTAGGAGTTGATGAGCTAGATCCCTGGACTTGAGCGCCAAGGTTACCTTGAGCCACAGACTGACCCAAATTTACAGATACTTGAGAAAGTGGTTGGTTTACCACTTGGCTCTGGGATACAGGCATATAATGACTTTGACTAGATGGGGCCTGTTGGTTTATGGCAACATGCTGACTGGAACCAGGACCACTTGTTTCCATTTGGACACTTGCACTTGGCACATCACTGCTGGAAGAAGAACCTGGGACACTTGGCCATCTAAGTACCACAGACTTTTGGGGGTCACTGTCTGTCTGGAGAAAGCCAGTGCTGTTGTACACTGGATTAGGACTGCTGGGGCTTGCAGGATTAGAAACAGTCACAGAAGTTTGGCCTCCACTTGCAGTAACAGGGTTGCCTTGTTGGGACAAACTTTCTGGTTGATCCTGAGGAGAATTTACACCACTGACTTGCCAGGGCCAAGCAGTTTTCCGATTCCACACTATGGACAAAAGGAACAGTTACAGTATGGAGTCAACACAGCATCAATTGGTAGATTGTTAATGTTCATCCTTACCTCCAATGCCACTTGCATTTGTCCAGAGGAGCAAAGCCAATATCAACCCATAAAATCTTCAAAACAAAAAGCACATCCAATGAATACAACACACACACACACACACACACACACACACACACACACACACAGAGAGAGAGAGAGAGAGACAGACACAGATCAAGCAATTACCTTTTCCTACACCACTCCATAACTCAAAAGGTATGACACAGCACTCCACATAGACACCAGAAACCAACACCAACAACAAGCACTGAAGCTAGCTATAAGTAACACACTGCTCTGCTTCTTTTAATGCAGTCATCAGCCAAGCTGTTACAGGTCACATGATTACACAAAACTGTGTTCAGCTGAGTCTGATCAGGTTAGTCCAATCACAGGTTTGTTTAGCGTTACAGGTGCTAGGAATAGTTTGTTTTCAACAATAGGCTAATTTCTAACTCCGTCTGCGCTAGCTATCTATCTAGCTAAGCTCTTAGCAGCGATAACGAAGAAAACAGAGGTTTCAAACGCTTTGTACGCCGATTTCCAAACAAAGTGCACTTGACACAACTCGATAGATCAAGCATGGCAGTGGTTGCAAATGTCTTGCACACAACACAGCTTAAATGGCCAAATAGAGGCTAAAATCCTTAATAATGACAGTACAGTTTGTGTGGAAGACCAGCAATTAGACACGTTTAACTGTTCAATATTGACAGTCCCTAGTGTTGAAATACTTGACTCAAACTCATTTGGTCTTGTCTCGTTAATTATGTTAACTTACTGAATATCAACAATCCATTCAGAGTAAATCTGTCTTTTTTGCACATGCCCAAATAAAGACTAAGACTATATTATTAGCAAAAATTTAAGGCTACATATTTCATGTCATATTTTACAAAATATATGATGAAATATATTTAATAATATACACCATGTATAGCTTAGTAACATATTCTGAGTGTGAAGTACAAACTCCACACCCCCCTCTTTCTGTTTTGTTCTTGTATGATGAAAAAAAAATATCTGAATCTGGTCAGTCTTGACTACTGAAAGTCTTGGATAGGCTCTGGAGGTGCCCAAGACCCTGAGTGGAATAATAAGGAGAAAACAGAATTTGAGTTTAAATAAACCAAAGTTTATTTGGTGAAAATAATCATAATTTGAGTGTATGGAATTTATGTTCTATGTTGAGAGCAAAGACTTCAGCACTCATTACCGAGTATTGAGATCATAAATTCTACACTATTCTGCATTCAGGAACAATGATCTCTTCCTTTCTTTGGTCTTGGCCAGTGCACCCCTTTTTGTTTGCTAAATGGTAAGCATCTGAGTTTTGATAAGCACTATACAGTACAAGATTAAAGAAACATCACCAGATACTATCAAAGACCATAAGTTTAATTAATTGGGTTAATCCACAGCTACTTCCAATGACTTATGCAAGCCATTCGAGACACTGACAGAATTTGCCATAAAAATGTTAGATATAGTACACAATTGGATTTGCAAGTTAAGGTATTGGACCAGACTCAACAGAAAACCAAGGGTCCAACCATTAGGTGGGCACAACTCACTGCAAGATCAATCTGCAGCTGCCAAATGTAGTCCAACTGCAGTTAAACTCTACAGCAGTCAAGATGTGGGAGGAGGTTGCAAGCAAGTTGTACTGATTTAACCTACTCCTATACCATTTAAGAAACAGTTACACAAGCAAGGGATTCAATCAAAAGAGACAGAAATAAGTACATGTACACTTTATTGTACTTGGACAAAGGCACGAAAGTTGCAACTCAAACCAGCACATCTGCAAACCAGTTACTGCTTGCCCATCAAGACCAGTGGGTCAGAGGAACGCCAGGGTGCAGGCCTGAGGAAGGAAGGTTGGTTCATGGTTGGTGCAGAGCTGTAGCCGGTCAATCTTGAGCCAGAAGTCAACTGGTTTCGAGAGACATCCAAAGACACTGGGCTAGATGGCTGCAATACCTGGAACTTACTGACACTTGGACCTTGAGATGTAGAGTATCCAGTGCTCTGTGAGACTGAAGCGTCACCATATCGGCTCACTACTGATCCAGAGTGGGGGACCAGAGGCTGAGACACAGGCACTGAAGAGGCAGAGCTGGTGTGAAAGGTACTGACCAAGCTGCTGTATGCTTCAGCGGCAGATGGGACATTGCTTGAGGTTACTCTGCCATACTGAGGTACGGGAGTGTTTGACTGCCCAAAGAAGACACTAGATGGAACCCTATGCCAGGTGACATGTCCTGAGGATTGAGTGCCAGAACTCCCTTGAGAGGTCATGGAGTCACTTGAGGTCTGGGAAGTCTGGGTGAGAGATAAAACAGCTTGTCCTTGAGAAGGCAAAGGGACACTCAACTGACCTGAAGAGGTAGACCAATTGGATCCTGTTGGCAAAGCTCCATAACTCACTTGATCCCGAGAGAGTACAGTAGACAGACTTGATCCTCGGGATGGAACCACAGGCTTGTACACTGTCTGGCTATTTGTACCTTGCCTTTGAGAGAATAAGAGAGAGCTCAGGCTACTAGATGCAGACCAATCAGAAGGGCTTTGGTCTCGGGAGAGTAGAGTTGATGCACTTGAGACCTGGGGTGGTGAGCTTGGCACATCTGTCTGTGCACCAAGTACAGAACCATACTGACTGGTCAGACGTTGAGATACAAACTGAGGGCTCACACCACCTGAAGGGGTAAGCCAACCAGAAGAGCTTGGGGACTGAACTTGTCCCATAGAGACAACATCAGATGCACTTGACACTTGGGTTGGAAATTGGGGCTTGGAAGTTGTCTGGGTCAAAGTGACAGCAGCATTTGGGCTAACCACAGCTTGAGATCGAACACCCACACTTCCTGAAGTGGTAGGCCACCTAAAGCCTGTTGATAGAGATCCAAGGCTACCTTGCCCCATAGAGGCTACAGCGGATGCACTTGATTGGGCTGGAGTCACAGGCTTGTATGCAGTCCGAGTTAACACCACATTTTGGCTAGTACCTTGAGATGACACCAGAGCACTTCCCAACCTAGAAGAGGTAGATCCCTGGACTTGAGCTCCAAGGATACCTTGATCTTGAGCCACAGGCTGACCCAATTTCAAGGATACTTGAGGAAATGGTTTGTTTACCAGTTGGCTCTGGGATACAGACATGTACTGGCTTTGACTAGATGGGGCCTGTTGGCTTACAGCAACATGCTGACTGGAACCAGGACCACTTGTACCCATTTGGACACTTGCACTTGGCACATCACTGCTGGAAGAACCTCGGACACTTGGCCATCCAAGTACCAGAGACTTTTGGGGGTCACTGTCTGTCTGGAGAAAGCCAGTGCTGCTGTACACTGGATAAGGACTGCTGGGGTTTGGAGGATTAGAGACAATCCAAGATGGTTGGCCACCACTTGCAGTTACAAGGTTGCCTTGTTGGTACAAACTTCCTGCTTGATCCCGAGGAGAATTTGCACCACCAACTTGCCACTGCCGACTAGTTTTCTGATTCCAGACTGTGGACAGAAGGAACAGTCAAGGTATGGAATCAACATGGCATCAATCGCTAGATTAAGTATTATTGGTCTTCATTCTTACCTCCAAGTCCACTGGCATTTCCCCAAAGGAGCAAAGCCGATATCAATAAATAAAGCCTTTTAAACAAAAAGTACAGCCAGTTAATGCATTTAAACCACAGACAAACAAAAAAAAAAAAAGGAAAAGCAATTACCTTTTTCTACAACACTCCATGACTCAAACAGCAGGCACAGAAATCCACATGGAGACTAGAAACCACCACATTTTCTCACCTGATGCTTGACTTATTTTAAAGCACACATCAGCCGATATGCTACAGGTCACATGATTACACCAAACTGTGTTCAGCTGAGTCTGATCATGTTAGTCCAATCACATGTTTATTTAGGTGTTAGGAACAGGCTGTTTTTCATCAGTAGGCTACTTTCTAACTCCGTCTGCGCTATCTATCTATGTAATATCTTAGCAGCGATAACGAAGTAAACATCAATCGTTTTAAATGCTTTGAACGCCGATTCCCAAACAAAGTGCATGATTGATCAAGCATGGCAGTGGTTGGCATATGACTCACAAGACAGCTTAATTGGCCAACGAGAGGTTCAAAACCTTGTTCTGTTTTACAAAATAAAATATTATATCTCATAATATAATATCACAAAATAATATATCTCATAGATGGGTGGCACAGTGGCTCGGTGGGTAGCATCGCCGCCTCACAGCAAGAAGGTCCTGGGGTCAATCCCAGGGTGGAACGGCCTGGGTCCTCCCCATGTCTGCGTGGGTTTACTCCGGGCATTCCGGTTTCCTCCCACAGTCCAAAGACATGCAAGTTAAGTTAATTGATTAAACTAAATCGGCCTGGTTTGAGTGTGGTCTCTGGCGACAGATGGAGGGACGTGTCGGCTGGAGTATTCTCGGTCACATTGGGTGGCAGTGGGCAGACCCCGCATCCAGCGGGACAAGCGCCAGGAAAATGATGATATATATATATATATATCATGGATAGTCTAATGACTGATAACGAAGGTAAAGTGAATTACACCCTAAATATTTTCCTTTTTCGTCTTGTATGATTAAAATAAAATCTTAACCAGGTCTCAGTCACAAATGCCAACTCTTGCATAAGCTCTGGACATCCCTGACCCTGAGTGCAATAATAAGGGGAAAACAGAATTTGATGTTAAATAAACCAAAGTTTATTTGGTGAAAAGAATCATAGTTTGAATTTATGGAATTTAATGTCCTGTGTTGAGTACCAGGACTTAAACACTCCTTCCTGAGCATTTATAAGTCAAAATAGTTCTGCATGATTTTTTACTCAGGAAGTATTAGTTTTCTATGTTCTAGTCTATGAACAGTACTACCCATTTGTTTCCTAGTTGTCGTTCTGCGGTGTCCATAATTATAATCCTTGGGTTTTGAAAAGCACTATACAAGATTAAAAGTATAGACATTCAGATGTTATCAAACTACAAGTAACTATTAATCCATAGCTACTTCCAATGACTCATGCAAGCCATTCCAGATTCTGACAATATTTGCCATACAATTGTTAGATTTATTACTTTGAGACTATTGGAGGTGCAATAGTTACTGGACTAGACACCAGATCCCCCAAGGGTTCAAGCCAGAGCTGGGTGCTCAACTCATTGTAAGATCGATTGGCATCTGCAAAATGTGGACCAGCTTCCGTTAAACTCTGTTCGTTAAACTTTTCTGATATTTTCAATCAGAAAAAACTGAGGCAGGAATAAGTACATGTTCAGTTTATTAGTTTCGGACAAAAGCAAGTTGCAGTGCCCATTGAAAATGGTGGGTCAGAGGAATGCCAGGGTGCAGGCCTGAGGAAGAAAGGTTCATGGTTGGAGCAGAGCTGTAGCTGGTCAATCTTGAGCCAGAGGTCAGCTGGGTGGCAGAGAACCATAGACACTGGGCTAGACAGCTGCAATACCTGGAGTTTACTGACACTTGGACCTTGAGATGCAGAATATCCAGTGCCCTGTGAGCCTGAAGCGCCACCATATTGGGTCAATACTGATCCAGAGTGGGGAACCAGAGTTGAGACACCGGCACTGAGGCAGAGCTGGTGTGAAAAGTACTGATCAAGCTGCTGTATGCCTCAGAGGCAGATGGGACATTGCTTGAGGTTACTCTGCCATACTGAGGCATGGGAGTGTTTGACTGCCCAAAGACGACACCAGATGGGACCCTATGCCAGGTGGCATGTCCTGAGGCTTGAGTGCCAGAACTCCCTTGAGAGGCCATGAAGTCACTTGAGGTCTGGGAAGTCTGGGTCAGGGATCCTTGAGAAGGCAAATGGACACTCAACTGACCTGAAGAGGAACCACAGGCTTATATACCTGCTGGCTACTTGTACCTTGCCTTTGATAAAACAAGCAAGAGCTCAGACTACTTGAAAGTTTGTAAACCCTTTAGAATGTTCTCTATTTCTGCATAAATTCTGACCTAAAACATCAGACACAAGTCCTAAAAGTAGATATACAACCCAGTTAAACAAATGAGGCAAAAATATTATACTTGGTCATTTATTTATTGAGGAAAGTGATCAAATATTACATAGTAGTGAGTGGGAAAAGTATGTGAACCTTTGCTTTCAGTATCTGGTGTGACTCCCCGTGCAGCAATAACTGCAACTAAATATTTCCTGCAAGTGTTGATCAGTCCTGCACACCAGCTTGGAGGAATTTTAGCAGATGCAGCAAAACGGGCCCAAACCATGACAATACCACCACCACGTTTCACAGATGGGATCTTATGCTGGAATGCAGTGTTTTCCTTTCTCCAAACATAACACTTTTCTTTTAAACCAAAAAGTTCTATGTTGGTCTCATCCGTACAAAACATTCTTCCAATAGCCTTCTGGCTTGTCCATGTGATCTTTAGCAAGCTGCAGACGAGAAGCAATGTTCTTTTTGGAGAGAAATGGCTTTCTCCTTGCAACCCTGCCATGCACACCATTGTTGTTCAGTGTTCTTCTGATGGTGGACTCATGAACATTAGCCAATGTGAGAGAGGCATTCAGTTGCTTAGAAGTTACCCCTGGGGTCCTCTGTGACCTCACCAACTATTACACGCCTTGCTCTTTGGAGTGATCCTTGTTGAACGGCTACTCTTGGGGAGGGTAACAATGGTCTTGAATTTCCTCCATTTGTATACAAATCTATTCTGACTGTGATTGGAGTCCAAACTCTTTGAAGATGGTTTGTAACCCTTTCCAGCCTGATGAGCATCAGCAACTCTTTGAGGTCCTCAGAAATCTCCTTTGGTGGTAGGCCAACTAAAGCCTGTGGCTAGAGATCCAAGGCTACCTTGCCCCATAGAGGCTACAGTGGATGCACTTGATTAGGCAGGAGTCACAGGCTTGTATGCTGTCCGAATTAACACCACAGTTTGGCCAGTACCTTGAGAGGACATCAGAGCACTTCCCCACCTAGAGGAGGTAGATAATCTAGATCCCTGCGCTTGAGCTCCAAGGTTACCTTAATCTTGAACCACAGGCTGACCCAAATTCAAGGGTATGGTTTGTTTACCAGTTGGCTCTGGGATACAGGCATGTACTGGCTTTGACTAGATGGGGCCTGTTGGCTTACAGCAACATGCTGACTGGAACCAGGACCACTTGTACCCATTTGGACACTTGCACTTGGCACATCACTGCTGGAAGAAGAACCTGGGACACTTGGCCATCCAAGTACCAGAGACTTTTGGGGGGTCACTGTCTGTCTGGAGAAAGCCAGTGCTGCTGTACACTGGATTAGGAATGCTGGGGTTTACAGCATTAAAGACAGTCACAGAAGTCTGGCCTCCACTTGCAGTAACAAGGTTGTCTCGTTGGGACAAACTTTCTGCTTGATCCCGAGGAGCTGTCACATTACCAACTTGCCACTGCTAGCAGTTTTCCGATTCCGATTCCAGACTATGGACAGAAGGAACAGTTAAGCGAAAGCACATCATCATTTGCTAGATTAAGTGTTCATGCTTATACCTCCAATTCCACTTGCATTTCCCCAGAGGAGCAAAGTCAATATCAATTAATGAAACCCTTAAAACAAAAAGCCCACCCAGGAAAAAAAAAATTTACCTTGAAATTGACAGTAGAATCATGAAGTTGCCAAATTACCACCAAAATTCATAGTACAGCTGTGAAATAATTCGTGATCAGTTCATAGTCCACCAAGTTTACAGTTGTACTATGAAATTGCACAGTAGAACCATGAGGTAGCCACATTACCATCAAAAATTCATAGTAGAACTGTGAACTTCATGGTCAAACTGTGAAGGTTCACATTAAAACTGTCAAGCAATTCACAGTTTTACTTTGAAAATTCACAGTACATTTTTTTCCTGGGCAGCCATTCAGTGCCTTTGAACCACAGACCAAGAAAAACCACAAAACAAAGACAAGCAATTACCTTTTTTTATTATTATTATTATTATTATTTTTTTTTTTTCCCCATCACACCATGACTCAACCAGTGTACTCAGAAAGCCAAGTGGTTGCCAACCACCGCCCCCAAACAGCAATAACTTCAAAACCCTACATTTTCTCAACTGATGCACGACTTATTTTAAAGCACACATCGATCTGCTACAGGTCACATGATTACACCAAACTATGTTCAGCTGAGTCTGATCATGTTAGTCCGATTACAGGCTTGTTTAGCGTTACAGGTGTTAGCAATAGAGTTTGTTTTCATCGGTAGGCTAATTTCGAACTCCGTCTGCGCTAGCCATCTATCTAAGCTCTTAGCAGCGATAATGAAGCAAACTGCGTCGTTTTAAACCCATTACACGCTGATTTCCAAAAAAAAGTGCACTTGACACGAGTTAACAAGCATGGCAGTTTACATCGTCATTTGTACATGTGATGGCGTTTTCACTAATATGAGACTTGGTATTAACTTCTTATGAGAAATTTGTTTTCAAATATTTTAAATAATTTATTCCTCAGCATAATATATGTTTGGGCCTAAAACCAATACATTTTTGTGTCTGTGCTCATTTCTGGATGAATGGTTAGACCTGCTTTGCCCTTTCAGCACTTCCCCGAGAGACTTCATGTATGCTTGGAAGGCTTTAAGATACAAATAGTTTGTGTGGAGAGGGAAAAAAAAAGGAAAAGGCAAGATTCCTGTTGCAATGGAAGGCTGCATTTGGAATCCTTGTGCAATTTGGGTCTGGCAAAATGTGCAGAGTCGGGGCTTGGAGGCATTCCTGTGCTGATAACCATGGATATAGGAAAGGGGACTAATTTTGGAATAGCAAAAAGTTTAATACCAGGTCGTAATGAGGGCTGTGTGGATGATTTCGAAGCAGATAAATGGGTGTGTTGTTGATGTTTCCAGTACATCAACATTAGATGAGAAATGAATCACATGAAAGGGCATGAAATGACCAAGATGTAGTCAAAAAATATCAAACCTCAAACCACAGTGAGGTCTGTGAAGCCTTCATCTCCAATTAGGCTATTTAAAAAAATGCACATCTGTAGAGTGAACTATTGTAAAGAAAAACCACACGTATGGCGAGACAAAACTGAAAAGACAAGGAAGACTGAAATGTGGATACAAACCTTGAAGCACCTACGGTTTCTAAAACGAACAAATATTTTTTTTCATTTTCAACAGACTCCACCCCGAGACATATCCATATATGGTGCATCCTAGGCAATTTTGCCCTAAATGAAGATCAGATGATAGAGTTTAAACTGTGGCTTTGTAAGTGTGATAAACATGATTTGTCGATGCAGCTGTCTGGTCCTGAATCTGCACTCTGGTGATGACAAAAACAGATTTTTCCATGGTAAACGAATTCCTAAACTGTAACATTGCTGCGTAATGGTAGCCAGCCCTGTTCTTCTTGGCAGTGCGTAAATGGCAGGCAGCCGGACATACCACTCTGACTAGGAGCCTAATTGGAAACAGCACCGCCTGCTTCTGCATGAGCACAGAGTGAGCACACGAATACTGAGACGGGACTGAACCTGGTGTACTTCCTGACTGAGTCCTGCCTGTAAACAGCTACTGAGTACTGACTACAACGTTTAAAGCAGTTCAGCTTCTCCGAATCCTCACTTGGCAGTGTCGATGCTGGTTCCAGAACAAACTCCTAGATGCAACTACTAGTAAAACACTAGTGGATATTCTGGAAAAGTGCAAATAGATGGAAATAGAAGGCACCACGTGTTTTTAAGTTACATTTTTTGCCCTGAATGTGTGGAAAACGGAACTACGATGATCCTCCACCATTCTTCACATTCTTCATGAGGTTTTGATATTTTTTGTTTTCATCATCTATCCACTGCAAGGTTGAGGCAAGAAAAACTTTTGGCTTGTCCAAACGTTTGGGCTGCTTTCCAGATGATCCAGTGGGTTTTTTGGTTATCTGACATGGTTCATCAACCAGAAACTGTGGCTTTTAAAGAGGTTTGTTCAAAACCACTAAACAAAAATGATATTTCTGGGCATAACCACTGAAAGAGAGTGAGTCTGTTATTGACTTATGATTAAACAGTCACGTTCACGAGCCGTGTTGTGAAACGATTCCCTCTCGACGTTAATGGTCTTCGGTCCTGACCTCCAGTCCAGTCTAATGTTGTAATAAGACATTTTAAGAACCCATACATCAGCAGTGTTTGTACAGTTTCCGACTGAGAATCTGATGTAACTCATAGTTTAATAAATTGTTTTAGAGCGACATCTGGCGGAAATCTGGAGCAACCACAACCAGCAGTGGCTCATTGCATTCGAGTCTGTGCAAAACAAAGCAAAGCGTCCCGTTTGTCCTGATCAGGGTCTGGACCGCAGGGGAACACTCTGGGCAAAGCAGAGTTCCGTAGGATCACCACTTCAGGACCTAGCAACCACTAGTTGTTTTTTTTTTTTTTATCACCGAGCCACTGGGGCTGCTGTAAATAGGTGAATTGTACATTTACGTATTTACGTACGTATTTATTAGTGCACGTATTGCCTCTAAAGTAATAAAGCTCTCCATAAAAGTTTGGCCACCCCTGAACACACTCTCTGGGACACTTAGAGACCAGTTGACCTGGCACATATGTTTTTAATTTACCTGGAGGAAACCATTAAATACGTAAATACGTGTACCTAAATACATTTACGTATTTAGGTACGTATTTAGTGCACGTATTGCCTCTAAAGTAATAGGGCTCTCCATAAAAGTTTGGACACCCCTGAACACACTCTCTGGTGTCTCTTAGAGACCAGTTGACCTAGCACATATGTTTTGAATTTACCTGGAGGAAACCCACGCAGACACGGAGAGAACATGCAAAGTCCACACAGGCAGTGGACACATCAGGGCTCGAACCAAAATCTCTGGAGGTGTGAGATGGATTACACGAGTATGCAAGGTGAGTAAATCTAAGGGATGCATTCTCTCTGTTTTGCGGCAGAGGGCGACATTTACTGTTGCAATATCAGACAGTTCGGTCAGCGTTGTTCGATTTTTACACACAACTCTTTCTCTATGAGCCTCTGATTTAAACCCTTGAAACCACGGTGTGAGATAGAATTTTTTTTATTTTTTAGAATTTATTTAGTTTAGAACCTAAATCCTTGCTTTATTACGTTATTAGTTAATAGCCAGACTTACAAGGAAGAGGAAGATCAGAAGTCTGCAGTTTGCGTATTGTGTTAAAGAAATGAGTCATGAAATTATATTAATGATAATTTGGCTCTTGGTATTGGTGTGTTGTCAGGATTAGAGTGTTTTCTGTCTGTAGGTGGATCCCAGACTTGTAGTTTTACGTTTTAACTACTTTAAAAATGTATAAAATATATATTCCTTTAGAAAAGTAGAGACATCCTTTAACTTACTTTTTGGTTATTTTTTGCATTTCCATCCAAGCTGCTGATCTAATGCAAATTAATATGACCTGTCGCCTGTGCAAAGTATTATAATTAACATTCAGCAGAGCTTAATGTGGGTTAACCAGGCCGCTGTTCCATCCTTATTGGATTATTCCCTCTCCCAGTTCTCACCACCTCTCTAAACCAATCCCAGCCTGTGCAGTCCCCATTGGCGTCCAATAAACAGGGGCGGTCTGTGGCCCCACCTCCTGCGGGGTTATTAATTCGATTGGAGTTGTATGGTGTGCGCTCAGTCTGCTGTTCCTGTGGTTGTTCTGTGGTGCTGGACCCTCCTTACTTCGGCTCTCAAGATGGTTGATGCTTTCTGTGCCACCTGGAAACTCATCGACAGCCAGAACTTTGATGAATACATGAAAGCTTTGGGTGAGAACTCGAAAAAATATTATTTAATAGTTTTAAGCTCATACCTGGTTAATCTATGGCCATACGGGTTGTTAGTAATGATGCGTGCACTTTTTTGCAGGCGTCGGCTTTGCAACCAGACAAGTAGGCAATGTGACCAAGCCCACGGTCGTGATCAGTCAGGACGGCGACAAGGTCGTGGTCAAAACTCTGAGCACCTTCAAGAACACGGAGATTTCCTTCAAGCTGGGAGAGGAGTTCGATGAGACCACCGCAGACGACAGGAATGTAAAGGTATGTACACTAACACTCACACGTTGAACTTTGTACTATTTTACGTCTAGGTTTTGGAACGCAACTGCAGGGATTCCATTCAGTCTGGGTGCTGATGAGGCCTGATGAGACTCATCCCAAAGGTGTTGGATGGGGCTCCTACGTTGGGACGCAGGAACAGAAATGCTTTTGCGTGATTCCTAAGGCTTAGGAGCCATGTCCAAATAATTTTGGCACTTTTTTCACAGTTTTTTGCACTTTATCCAGACTTAATTAATCTGAATTCGGCAGGACCAGGTGTTTTCTTGGTTTAGAAGGCAAGCTTTGGTAGGTTGAGGCTTGAAGACGTCTGCATTTTCATTCTCATCGGCTCCGGATAAGTTAATCTGAGCTAGTCAGGATTAGATCATGTTAGACTTTAAAGTAATTTATGTTCTGGCAAAAAAGAGGGCAGTGTGACAGTGCAAATAAAAGTGATGTTCCCAAAGTGTATTTTTAAGAATTTTATACAGTATATTAGATAATACACTACAAAATAACATTGTTTATTTGCTTTATTGCTCCTTTCTTGCACAACGTGGTCCGTAGTGTTGTTTAGCTCTGTGTTACATGCCAAATTAATGCCCATATAAGCGCCCGGACCCAGAGCATGACCCAGATGATCACACTTCCTTCACAGTGCATCCTGGTGCCATCAACTCTTTTGGTAAACGGTGCCCACGAACCTGACCGTCCAAAGGAAAATGGGACTTATCTGTTATCCCCAGACCACCTTTTTCCGTTGGTCCAAGGTCGAAATCTGACACTCGTGTTCCCACTGTTCAGCAGGGGGCGCCGCACTGACGCGTTCCTCTGGTAATTAAACATTTCTGTGACACACATTTAGTTTCCTTTTAAAGCAACTCTGGTCTTTACTCGTGAACTTTTATCCGACATCAAACACGTCCACTATGAGAACCGATTGTTCACTTATTTTGTTGTTCGATCTGTGCGTGATTTTAACGTTCTACCACTAATTCGCATATTTAATCCTCTGAAATTTTAGTCCACAGTGACTTTGGACGGAGACAAACTCGTCCACATGCAGAAGTGGGATGGCAAAGAAACCAAGTTCGTCCGTGAAATCCAGGATGGCAAAATGATCATGGTGCGATCATCTCACACTATTATCGATATTTTTTCTATATTTACGTCTTTATTATTACCCACAACAATCCTAGAATAATAAAACGTCTCTCTCTTTTTGCTCTGCTTTCTTTCAGACTTTGACCTTCGAGGGCGTCCAGGCCGTCCGCACCTACGAAAAGGCGTAACGTCGAATTCGGTTTTACTCCTGGTGACTTGACAACGTTGCAGCAGCATTCTATTTTGTTTGTTTTGTAACTCCTTTTTATATCGAATGCACAAGCTTCTTTGTAAGTGTTATAACGGAGACTCTGTATGTGTGTGAACCTGGCTGAAATACAAACTCGAAGAGATCCTGAATTTCTCCGTCTGTTTTATTTTTGGTTCGTAAAATCTTTAGTGAAACTGTAGCAGGTTGTCGTATCGTAGCTCGATGGAGCTTTACATCAAGAGCGACTTGCCAATGGTACATTTTTACAAGATTTAATGTAAGCACTTGAGGGTTAAACAGTAGTAGCTTGGCAGTGCTGGAACGTGAACCCACAACCGTCCAAATTTTGTGGCACTCTGGGTCAATTGAGCTGATTTGTTGATCTAAATAAAAGCAGAAGGAACAAATGAAATATGATGGATTTCTACACATTTTGTTGGGCTATTAACGAATCTGTTAAGTGCTGAGACTTTCATAAGATAGCAACCATACAACAGCAAATCATCTGGAAAGGTGTAAAAACTTTTACACACACTGCAGAGGTTCAACGTTTCTTATGTCATAGAACCAACTGGCCGTGGCACCGTGACAAGGTCAGTACACCTTTCGCTTTCTGAAACGCAGCTCAAAGCTCACTTCACCTGAGGCAGAATAAGAACCAGTTCATGGAGCAGAGCCACTCTGGTTTGGATCACACCTCTGGAGAGGTGAGGTTTGAGTTGCGTTTTGGGAAAGGTGAGGGGTTTCGGCGTTGCCCTGTTTGTATGTTTGTATCTCATCTCACCAGAGGCTCCTCCACATCGTAGTTACCAGCAGATACAAAATGTATTTCGTATTCAAAAAAGCCACATAACACTATAAGCTTATAAAAATGGATTGGTTATAATATTATAATGTTCAAGTTAATACGTTTTCTTAATTAAACAACTTAGACAGCTAAGCTCTCATACCATACAAAACCCCTACTGGTTCGTCTTGAAATGTGTAAAATATTATATATATATATGCGTTAAAATACACAGGAAAGTTGCGTACTCAAGTTTATTCCCTGCAAAGGTCTACGTAGCCAATCAGCCCCAGGATGCCTAAACTTTTGGGTGTGTTATTTAAAAAAGAGAGCGATGTTTGGTCTTCTGTACAACAATAACTTCTCTAGGGGGGAAAGAAAATGTGTTTATCATTATAAATTAAAAGAAATAATGACCAAAATGCACCTTGAGATTGTCGACTTCTTCCTACAACAGCACTACTTTATTTATGTAGCTATATTTTGTTACGTCAAAGTCAAAGTCTGATTTATTTATATAGCGCTTTTTATATGGAGCGTTCTCTCAAAGCAGCTTCATATTATCTTCTATTGTTTAGGCCCAAATTGAGCAAGCCTAGGGCAACAGTGGCAAGGAAAAACCCCTAAATAAGGAAGAAACCTCCTTACAGCCCAGGTGTTATACGACTGAATGAAACTAAATTATCTATTGTGATTAATAACACAAGCAGAGAGAATATATTTTAAAAAATCTAATAATAAAAAAATATACAGTGTTATGAAGAGTATAATAAATATAGAATATAAAGGACGATATAAGACGATAGTGTAAAATATTAGAATAAAATCACGTAGAGATTACATTATTTATCGTATTTACTCACTGAATTACCTTTATGTCTGAACCGTGCTATATAAACAAACTGGCCTCGCCTTCATTTGCATTTTAGCTTCAGGGTTTCAGCCCTGCTTTGAATGTTGGTTCTGAATTAAAAAGCCCGTGACCATTCATTGTTGGCCAACTCGATCAACTGCTGGGCGAGTTGAAAAGGCCAGTCTGGGGGTGGACAATCTCGCCTCTGTTTAGCTCCTACCATTGACATGTGTGAATATAAATCGGGTCTCTGCTTGCAGATCTGAAAGGGACTGACCTGCAGTAACCTTTGCTTGGGGTAATACGTTATATTGCTGATCTACATCACCAATAGTATTTGGACGGCTTGCCATCACATCAGTAAAATCCTACCATGCAAGTACACTAACTGCACAAATTTGGGTCCCATGCTGCTCTTAACAACACAAAAACCACGCCTGGGATAGGACACCTGTCAATCAGAGGGCTCCCCTGGGGATGATCCCTTCCCTCAGACATCCAGGCATGTATGTGAATGCTATATATGAAATAAAATTCTCTCAATGGTAAGTTCCAACTGCTGGAAACAGCAGCTCCTGAGTGCCTGGGTTTGAATCCCGTGAAGGGTGAACCTCAAATCTGACCAGGATAATCGTGGATAAGATGAATAACTACTAAATTTCATATATAGTACTGTGCAAAAGTCTTAGGTCATGTTAGATTAGCTATATCATTGTTTTAGCAATGGTGTAAGGATCATATCTGATTATTTCTCAGTCTCTTCATTAGAATAGATCCAGAAAATACAGGATATATGTATGTAGCATTAAAAGTTAGGCTACAGTGGGATGCCAAGACGACACTTCTACAGTCCAAAGAAGCTCGATCAGTAATGTTTTTGGAAGGATAGCTTACAAGAAAGCACTTTTTAAAAAGGGGAACAGGGTGAAAAAGCTAGAATATGCTAAAGCTCACAAAGAATGGAATGAAAGTCAGCGAAAAAGAGGATTACAAAGTGAGGAATCCAAGTTTGAAAGCAATCGTTGACGATCTGTTATAGCATTACTAAAACATCAACTCTAATGGTGGCCTAAGACTTTTGTACAGTACTGTACATCTAAAATATGTACTTATCACTGTATAAAATATTAATCACTGGAATTGTTAGACCTTTGCTTTGCTAATGAAACCAAGAAAGGGCGTACATATACTTCTGGACTTGTAATTCATCGTTAATAAGCCGTGTACTATAAAAAAATCCACTTATTAACAATGTAAAATTAATACTACACTTTGAAATGTTTTGCACGTTTCTCCCCCCAAAAACTGTAACTGTAATTAAGGGATTCCTGCTGCTGTGCCGGAGCCTCACAGCGGGGGGTCAAAACTAATTCGGTCCCAAAAGCGCTGGAACTGGAGTGGAAACTAATCGTCTGTTGTCTTCTGCGCCGAATGTGGGTCGTCGTACGAGAGCCACAACAGCAAACGACACACTGCTAACCTCGGTGCGAGTTTCTTGAGCTGTTTGGTCGTGTTTTTTATCCGTGATGTTTCCTGAAGGTGTTGAATTTGTGTTGGTGGGCACAAAGGCTGGCAGTGTGTCTCGGGATGCTAGACCTTCTCGGGCAGTGTGCCTGCTTCTCGGAATAATCAGTCATGCTGCTTTGTTTAACGTTGGCTTTGCAAAGCAAAACAAATGTGGGATTCGTTAGCAGCCAACATTTCAGCGCAGTTTGTTGCTGAACAAACGCGGCTGAGTGGGGGCACTGCGGTTAGGGTACTGACCTACTGGACTACTGCTCTTGGTAGTCCCAGCACTACCAAGATGCCACTGGTGTGCCTGTGAGCAAGATTGTAAGTTTCTCTGGATAAGAGACGGCTAAATGTATAATAAAGGCAAAAAACAGGGACCTTCAAACTTTAGAAGTGTGAATGTAATGATGATATATTAATAATGAAGGAGGCTCTAATTACCGTGTTAGGCTGCCTCTAGCCTGGATACAAGATGAGATACAGTTGGGCATGGACGCATATAGGTTCCATGTGGTATCCTGCATCAGATTTGCCCACAGGTGTTGTAGCTGGGCCGGTAGATGCTGCACATCCCATAAATCCTTAAATGGCGATAAATCTGGCAACTGGGCAAGGTCTGGCAGAGACATTTTCGGAAAACCCTTGCTGTGTGTGGGCAATCATTATCCTGCTGAAAAATGCCAGTTGGAAGCCCTGACATGAGATGAGAGGCAAGACGTGTGGTCGCTGAACTGTTAGTGCCCCTCGTATCACTACTAGGAGTGAGCGACTGTCATATGTGATGGCTCAGAAAGTTCAGAAATCAACATTTCAAACCCAAAGTTCTTGAATCTTGTACTTTTTAACAATAAAATAAGACGTGTTAATTAGTAAAATAAGCTTGTTAAGTCAGGTCATCAGATACTGGAATGGAATTTCTGGTGTGCATGTAGAGATGTTTATTTCATTCCGAAGCTGTATGGTATATCATGAAATATTCTCTAACAAGGCTACAAATTAAAATACTATTAGAAACCCACTGGAGTAAACCTTTGCTCATTCTTCCGTCGCACTGAGCCCGAATGCTTCCCGTGAACGGTTTTTTTTTTTTCGCCTTGCATCCCGCTGCTTTTACATTAAGCTCCTTTCGTTTGCCTCCTCTTCATGGACTGAGGGTAGCCCGTTCCCTCTCGGCCAATGGGACTTGGGTGTGAGCGTGACATCACTGTCAGATGATGCCCCTGCCAAGAGGCCTGAAAGGAGCGCTCCTCTTTTATCCTCTCTGAAAAGAAAAGAGTCAGTGGAGGCCTGGGAAAGACTGGGGCCACTCCGAGCTTACCATGGGAACTACAACCGGGCAAGGAGAAATATTTGGGCTGACAATGGCCAGATTGTAATCGGGCTGTCGTTCCACCACTAGAATGTGTGTGTCTGTAATGGGAAAGGCTTCAGTCTTGTGGCACTTATTATTACATCCAGCCCTGCTGTGACTGATGAGACTGGTAATGAGGTTAGAGATAATGTACCAAAGCACCAAAGATCGGACACAGAATATCAACCAGTTTATGAGCAGATTTATCCACCTTTCATGGATCGTGTAGCTGTTTTAAGCTCATATGGCTAAAGTGAAGGACGTCTGCTTTGGATAGCTATGCCTTTTCACATCCAGCACTGCATGGCAATGGACCGAATCGAACACCTCGGCGTTGTGCGTTTAGTTTGCCACGCTAAAACAAAAACAGTAACATGAAACAGTCTTTATGTTTGGTTCAAAACCTACCCTTGACTTTAGTACTTTGTGTAGAATCCAGTATAACACCACTGGATTTAATCCAAAAGTAAAGTTTGGAGAAACGTTCAAGACTTTACTATTAACTATTTCATAAAGTAAACGCTTCTATCGTAACTGCTTCATCCTACTGATAGTGGAGGTGTTTGTGGAACTTCTTGGAACACAAAACACATCGGGTTTGTCTGGTGAACCCAAATGGTTCACCATACCAGTATCCCATACTGGTAACAAGTCTCTAAAACACGACATAAAATGCCCCCTGCACTGTCTTATTTTAATCCTTAAAAAATAACCTTTTGTGAAGTCTTAGGTGTTTGGGTCCATGTTTTGGGTCATTTGGTATACTATATGGCCAAAATATGGACCACTGTTGTAACTAATGATCTGTTAGCTCAAGCTCGCTCAGTCCTAACAGGTTCATCAACCAAAGCGTACAGGTTTGCCGCCATAAAACACGTCCCATAAAGAAATTGCTCACCAGAATGGATGGAGAACTTGGTTGGCTTGCATAGAGCCCTGTCCAAGCACCTGACCTCACAGTCCTGTTCCAAGATCTAGTGGACAGCTGTTGTGGTAGCAAAGCAGGATAAATACCATGCTGCAGTAATGCTCATGTTTTTGGATGTAATTTGTGGGTGTCCACTACATTTGTAAAATTCTTTTTATAACTCATAGCTTCAACTTTTCAAGCGATATCTTTAACTCACACACTTTAGAAACATCAGTCGTTTTTGGTATGTGAAAAGAAACCGGAGTACCAGGACAAAGCAGGGAAAACGTGCGAACTCTAATGGCAATCGAAGCAGGGACCTCTGAGGCGACAGCGCTAATTCACGCGCCAAGCTCTGAGCAAACGATTATGCTGTCCTCTTTCGCCACCTGGTGGCGGCACAGGCTTGTTTCAGGTTGCACGGCCTTTACGTTAACAAGTCAATTAAGTTTTTATTTATTTATTTTTTACTTCTTTAAAAATGCAGAAATAAATTGGCTGGTAGGTTTCTACAGCATCTGGTAGTAATACCAGTCTGCTCACACATATAAACTCTCTCTTACATGTTTTTGCATTTAATATTTGGAATTCTAAATTATTCCACTCGTGCAGAAGAGTAAACGTGAACAAAATTAGAATTTCAGTTTATTTCTGAAAACAATAATAATAACATATACAGACATTTGGTACCTTTATCAGGTACATTTATCCAGAATTTTCAATATTGGAACTTCTTACAGAGTCAAAAAAGGTAACATTAAAAGTACAGTCTGTAATTAGTATAGCCTACTAACTAGACGAACCACTCCTCATGCATTTCTGTTGGAAATCTTGCTACCATACATAGCCTACAAACGGCGTAAATTACTCATGTTACACAATAAATTAAGGCCAATTTTATTCATAAAATTACACAGAACGTCTTCTGTATAAAATATCGTTTCCACAAAACTCCACATATCACGTTCCAGCTACGATAAAATCAAATAACATACAGATCTCGTTCAAATTAAAACGGTTCATAATGTCGTCGTATATTAATAACACAGACCGTGTGCTGTGTCATGTAAACGCATACAGGCAACAAAAGAAAAGTATTTTATTTGCAAGGTCAAGTAAAAAGACAAAATACTTCTCCTGTTGTCACTCTCTTTCAAAAAGGCTTACATTTGTTGCGTATTTATATTGCTGTAAAGTACGATTTTCATTTTCTCCTATTCTCATTAATAGTCTATAACCCTAACGTTTGGTCAGACTCATGTGTTCTACTGATTCCATTTTGATCAATCTGGTCTCCTCCAGACTATCTGAGCCTTAGTTTAGTTGATGTGTGGAATATCTCACCCAACCCCTACTAACCCTGAGCCAAGATCCTAACAAGTTCTGTTGTGCGATTATCAGAAGATAAACGATCACTAAGCGTAAATTTGTTAAGAATCACTTCAGGGTGACATTAAAGATTTAGCTTACATTCCACTAAATTACTGTCGTTTATTAACATTCCTACACAAGTTCCCACTAAAAATCAATGTTCAGTAAATAAATACACAATCAACAGGTCAGTTTACCCACAAAGAGTAAAATAAAGTTGTGTTGTTCTGTTTTCAGAACAATTGCCTACACTTTTCAGATTCCTAATTTCGTACTGAACTTTGACGTGGCTATCTACAGCAATCTGTCAGACTTTACAGACTCTTCCTTCAGTTGCTGAGCTGTATTAGTACTAGAGTCTATCACATAATAAACCTCCCATCCATCATTTTGATCAAACAAACACTGGAATGCTTTGAATCAGCACCCAATCAAAATGAGGCCCTTTGGTATCACATGAATCAAGGCTCTGGTGTCGTAAGAAACCTTGAGTTTTGTGTTTCGTTAAGAGTAAAACCTCGTCTTTTCTCACAGTGAAACATTAATGTGAGCAGACAGATGTTTTTTGTCATTGTATGTCAGAGCTTTTAGAGACGCACAGCTCTCCCATTCCTTTTTAAGACATAAATCGGTGTAAAAATGGAAAACAAGATGTAGTTCAGCAGTGTCTACAATAAGCAACTTACAGTACGGATTTTGTAATTAATCTGGTGTTGTTTACTGCTTATAATCAAGAATAAACACTAAGTATGCCTAGTGATGACCATTAAGATGCTCTTTAATATGAATTAATATAAAAATATTAAGCTTTTATTAATGAGTTATGTGTTTTTCTTTATATCTTTTGTTTCTTTGGTGTCCCAGACTTACCTAAATGTCAGGCAACATCAGGGAAAACATTTTTTAAAAGCATGCCAACATTCATTGTAGTTTGGACATCACTGGGTTAAACTAAAAGCTTGACGCCAGACTAAAGAGACACTAAACACCTACAGCGCTATGGCAATATGTAAAATTGAATCATTTGTGGTACGAGGAATAGGGTGTGTCGTCTCACTCGTGAAAGCTCATCTAGGATCAGTCCTCGGCCCTCCTCGATTTCAACATTGAGGACCAACTGTGTATCAGTAACCACTGAGGGTCACTACACGCCATGCATTAGTAACCTTTAAAGGTCATTATTTCAGTCCCTCAGCATTTCACCTTTCAACCTTTCAGCCGATGAAGAAGCTCATAAGTAGGGTGTTGAGAAGGGAAAGAAGGGGTACTGCATATCGTATTCGTCCACGTAGAAACACTGAAAGTAGGGAACGTCTTCTGAAACAGGACACAACAGGTAGCATTGTTATTCCTCAGCATTGTAATGGAAATTACATAACAGGCAGAGCTTCCTGGTGATGCCAAAACGCGGATGATATTGGGCTCTGTCCCTAATACTACAATTAAAATCAATTTAGAATTTGTTAACTGTATTGAATCTGTCTTAAAAACACTTTATTTTTGTAATCCTAAGTGATCAGTGAGATTATTATATAGTATATTTCCTGTTTTTTGCCCTAGCTTATCAGGGTGCCATGAGGTCTGAAGCACAGCAGCACAGTGTCAGTATAATTTCTGTAATGTGATAATTTTTTGTCGCTCACCTTCTTCCACCGGTTCATCATCTTTGGTCAGCTCAGGTTCTTCTGAAAAAAAAAATAAAAATAAAAATAAAAAACAAATAGATCAAATCAGTGATTACACAGGTCCTTATGAACTGCTGTTTCCAGCAGCCTGTGCTGTTAACTTGGAACTTTAAATCACAAATGAATAAACATTTACCTTTTGTTTCTTTTTCCTCTGTCACTGTCTTCGGTGTGGATATTTCTGTGAGGGAAAATAAAAGGTAACTAGAATTTTACTAATAACCTTCATTAAATCATTAAGAATCAGATTTATGTTAGCTTTTTGGTGCTGTTTTATTTGGACTATAGATATTTGAGGAGTTGGTGAGTCAATGTGCAGTGAAATGAACTCTGGATGTGCAGCAGGAATTATCCTGCTTTACTGTAAATTCAATATTTAATATTTTTCCTTACCTTCATCTTTGACTGCTTCTGATTGCAAATAAAGCATGCATTCATTTTCAAGACTTAAAATCTTTAACTTAGTAACTAGTGTTAATAGAGATAAGCTCATATACTGTACATTGATGAATAGAATAAAACTATTTGCACAGTACCTTTCTGCTCCACTGGAGTGACTTTGTCTACTGTGATTTCTGTTATCAGGGAACAAATTTACATTTATATCAATATTAATTAATATTATTAATACTTTACATATTATATTTGTGTTTGTTACCTTTTGTTTTAAGCTCAGGGCTGATCCTTTCTTTTGGAGCCTGTTCTTCTAGGTCAAAAGAGATTATTTTAGAGAAGAAAATTTCCTTTTTGATATAAGGAAAATGTAATAATTTACTGTAGGAAGAATAATACACACAGACTACGTAAACCTACATTTGTAGTTGTATATGGTGTAATGGAAAACATGTTCAATGTACCTGGTAAAGATTCTGAGATAATAGATCACTACAGAGGCTATATAGTAATATTATTTTTATGATTTGTAGTATTTGGAGGTAAAATAGTTGATTATTGATCATCTTGTTTAGTGTGTAGTTTACCCTTGCTGTTTCCTTGGCACTTTGATGCCCAGATTGCGAGTTGACCAGCTACTATTCCTTTGCTAAGGAGCATCTAAGTTACAGGGCCCATTTAGGTAATGGCCCAGTTAGCCCCAGTTACAGTCAGCTCATGAATAGCATTTTAGATGCTAACTAGCATTACATATAGCAAGAGGGGGACTTCATGTCATAAATTGTCACGGTTATATTTTAGAAACTGTGATTGTCATAATATATCTACTTAAATTACTTAAATTAACAACAGTCAAGGACATGGGTACGTTTAAACATGTATTCGTAATTATTATATTTATATTGTAATATGGGTTAAAAGAGAGCTCTTTATATACCATGTTATTGTTAATTGTGAATTAAAATAATTTACATATATCATATTTTAAAAACTTATTTTCAAACAGATCGCTTGAACGAAATGGCGCCCTCTCGCTTTAAGCGTGCACGAGCCCTGACGTTTTGACATAACTGCAGCGCTCGAGCTCAACGGTTTTCCAACGGTCGCTCAGGTGAGGCGTTTGTGAGAAACCTTGTTATAGCGTGAAATAAGTTTATTTATGAGGTAAAGATTGTACACATGTGCTGAAAATATTCCCGTACGCTGTTGTGAACTAATTCAGAACTAGTTTGTGTTATTTCGTTACGTTTGGGTTTAAATTCTGTCGAGTAAAGATAGTGTAAGTAGCTAATTAACTAGTTAGTCCACAGTGTTCCGTACATTTAACGTGTAAGTTTAATAAGTAAATCTGATTCATATGTGAGTTTATTTTTAATATAAGTTATAGTGGAACATAAATATTACATTCATATATCAAATATTAAATATACATACATCTTAAATCTATAACACAGCTACATAGCACAGCTACCTTTCTTTATGAATGCAGCTCCAGTGATGTTCTTCAGCGTCCTCCCTGCATACAGAGAAACAGTTGATCAAACTGTGTTTTGTACCTTCAATTTGCATAATTTGTGTTATTTCATTCAGTGTTCGTACCTTTCCTTACAGAAGCTACTTTAGTGAGGTTCCTCAAAGCCTCACGTCCTGGAAAAGGTAAATTAATGACATACAGTTTATAAGTGGAGTAAAAAACTGATTCATGTAGCCTTTTTGTTAGGAATATCAGCTTTATAACTGTGTACAGTATTTACATTCAGATTGTGTTGAGATTGGATGTTACCTTTCACTACAGTGGAGACTTTTAGCTTTTCCTTAAATAGTCCAGGACCTGTTAGTAAAAGAACATGATTTGTGTTTTGCCCTTGGTGTTCCCTGTCCACTTTCTCAACAGCATTTGGAGATTATAGGCTATCTGAGATATAATTTGGTCATTAAGGCAGAAACGATTCCTCAAAATACTTCCTGTATTATTCCTATTCATTAGATAGTTTCCTTATTGGGTCCAACTCAACTGGTGTGTATTTTGAATTCATACCTTTCCTCAGCACTGCAGGTTTTGCTTTCACTTTGACATCTTTAGGCTCTGTAACATAACAATAAAAATGTATTTCAGAATAGTACATATGTAATAATAATGTGTAAATAAAAACATATATGTTGTTTATCATACAGACATATTCTTTGTGAATATTTAATACCTTTGAGGGTTCGGTTGTCCAACTTTAACTGATCTATCTGGTTTTGTGTGAACTCCAGGTCAGTCCTTATTTCACCTATGTCTTTCCTCAGCAAATCCAGGATGGACAGTTTTTGGTTGATGGCCTTTAGGAGTTCCACTTCCATGGCAATATCTGTATTGGTAGAAAAAGGGTTTTCAATAAATCTGCAGCAGTTTTATAATTGTAATACGTTTTATTTATATAGCAGCTTTTTAATCTCAGGGTATAGTGTAGTGTTTGAAGAGAAAGGTTTTATGAAGAGACTTGTTGGAGGTAACATGACTAAATCACACACCTTTGGTACTGGGATACACCACAGGGACTGGGGTCTCCTTCAGGACCTTAGGCTCTGTCAGCGAAGAAATACGGATGAATATAACTAGAGATATATACAGTATATTTTAGAGATAGAAGCTTCACAATTAACCTGGTTGTTATAGCCAACCACATAACAAGTACACAATTTATGCAATAATACTATATATTATTTAACTTCAGTTTCTTCAGTTTCCACAAAATCAAGAAAGTGATTGTTTTCAGGCTGTCCTTACAGTCAGAATCTGTCCTTTTAGTACTTTGTATGTACTGTATTTAGTTTTATTCATTACAGAGAGATTGCATAAATTGAAATGTACATTTGTTGTATAATTCTTTACTTGAAAAACACATCCATACCTTTCTCTACAACTGGTTTCTTCTGTTTAGGAGCTTCTGGCTCTACAAAGGAGATAAAGGTACATTTATTTTCCCTGTTTCAAGTTTATGCTCATTATGGTAACTTCAGGTTCTATAAAATAGTGTAAAAAAGATTTTTATTAATCTCAAAGACATAAATACAAATTAAAATTATAGACCTTTCTTTGCGGGCTCTGGTTTAGGTTCCACTTTGACAGCTTTGACCTCTGAAATATTAAAAAAAAAATTGTTAATTCTCTGTAAACTTTTTGTTTTTGTTTGCATATAACATTAACCAAAAGTAAACAATTCATTCAACCAAACTTTAAATGTCTATATAATACCTTTCTTTGGTTCAGGTTTCGGTTTTGCCTTTTCCTTGACAACTATAAAACATTTGAGAGTGTATTTATCGCATGCCATTAGCTGTGAAACATTAAGTAGGTGTAATAAGAAAATGAATATAAACATGTCATATAATTACACATACCTGTCTTTAATGGAACTGGTTTTGGATGTTTTACAACTTCAGCTTCTGTAAACACCACAAATAAACAAACAAACAAATATATTGTACTGTAAGGGACAAAATAATTATTAAAAAATGCTTTGCAGACCCGCACCTCTCCTGAATAGGACTGGTTTTGGTTTCTCCTTAACTTCAGTCTCTGAAATTATGTAAACAAAGTAATAATCAATTAATCCTCTGAATCTAATTCCATATTTAAGAGTAATGAAGTATGCTTATGGCTGACCTTTCTTTGGTTCAGGTTTTGCTGTTTCTTTGGCGGTTTTAGGCTCTGCAAAACATTAGATGTTAGATTTTAAGCATTTACACAAGCATTTAATACCACTTTGTGAAACTCATATTATTATGCCATTCATACTTCAACATAATATAGACTTATGTGGCTGTAGGTTTTAAGTTTAATTGATAAAACTAGCAATTTCACGGTAATATTTGAGTATAGGTCCTTCCAAACATGTGCTTAAATCCAATGATAAAAGTTTAATTTAATATAAATACCTTCCTTTGCTGGAGTTGGTTTTATCTTTTTGACAGCTTCACGTTCTGTATAAAACATAAATTATGATGAGTGAACTTTGTGTAATAATATGGATATATAACATTTATCTGTACAAGCTTTTACATTCCTACCTGTCTTGATTGGTTCTGGTTTAGCCTTCCTGAAATCAGCAGCAACTAAGACATGAAGATGGAATTATTTTCCATAATAGGTCTTTTGTTTTCCCTAATTACATTTTGTACGTATGGATGCTGTACCTTTTACGAGCTCTGGTTTAACCTTCTCCTTTTTAGCTTCTGCTTCTGAAAGGTTACAGTCATGAAATTCCTCAGTAAGCTTAACTTTAAACAATAATTACATTTTGGTTTCATTGTTTATAAAGATGAGAGGACAAACATGATATAAATAAGTTATAGTAAAGTTATTTGCAGACTTCTGTAATACCATTCATACCTTTCTTTATTGCTTTTACTTTAGCCTGTTGGGCAGCTTCAGCTTCTGAAAGATAAAAAGAAAAATCTAAGTTAATATTTCTTAGTGGTTTGGTTGTTTCAGGTCCTTTTAATGACCCTCATACCTTTTACTGAAACAGGTTTAACCCTCTCCTTGGGGAGCTCTAAAATATTAAAAATCAAGGTTAATGTTTTTAAAATTAGCATTTTGTTTTCAGTGATTACATTTTATTTATAAACCATTTTACCTTTTAATGGAAGTTTTTTCTTTGCAACTTCAGGCTCTGAAATATTAAAGGGAGCACTAAGTGTTAAATCCTTCTAGAAAATTTCATTTAGACAACAAACCCTTGTAAAATTAGCTTTTTGGTAATAAAGGGAAAGCTAGAGAAAATATACTTTCTTTGCTGAGGGTCAGGTTTTACTTTTCTCTGGGAGTAGCGGTTCAGGTTCTGTAAAACATGGTAGTTTCTGCTTAATGCCTGCTTATTTATGATTTAAAAGCAGGACCCGGCATACCATACAAAAGGAGGAAGGAAAAGGAAAATAGAAGTAAAAATGAAAAGATGTGGAAGTTTAGTACCTCGTTAACATAATAGGTTCTTTGCAAACTTAGGTTCTAAACATAAGTAAAAGTATGTTGAAGCTTAAGAATGGAAAAAAAAAAATGTATATGAAAGCTAGACCGAAATAGTCTACCTTCTTAAAAGGGGGTGTGTCTTTTTAGGAAACTCAGCCTCGTGAATTAAAATCGAAGCTATTTTTAAATGTTGATTTCTTAATTGAAGGTACAGTGGGGCACAAAAAAAGTATTTCGCCCAGCAATGATGTGAGTTATCCTGCTTAGGAAAGATGCGAGAGGTCTGTAAGTTCCAGCACAGGTACACTTTTAACTATGAGAGACAAATGATGAAAAAATCCAAGGAAATTCATTGTAGGATTTTTAAAGAATTCAATTGTTAACTCATGGTTAGAAAAATAAGTATTTGGTCACCCACAAACTAGCAAAGATTTCTGGCTCGCACAGACCTGTAACTTCACTTAAGAAGCTTTTTCTGTCCTCCACTCATTACCGTAGTAATGGCACAGGTTGACTCGTTATGTGTAATTAAAAGAAACGGTCACAGCCTCAAACAGTCAGGCTCCAAAACTCAACATGGCCAGACCAAAGAGTGTCGAAGGCACAGGGAAGAAAATGGGTAGACCTTGCACCAGGCTGGGAAGGAGTGAATCAACTAGGCACGCAGGTTGGTGTGTGTGAATAAATCAACTGTGGGGAAGCAAATGTAAGACTTACCAAGGCCATTGATCATATCCCCTCGATCTGGGGCTCCAGCAAGATCTCACCCGTGGGTCACAAATGATCATGAGAATGGTGAGCAAAAAATCCCAGAACTACATGGACGGTACTGATGAATGACATGCAGGAGAGCGGGACAAGAGTAACAAAGGCTACCATAAGTAAACACACTACGCCGAAGAGGGACATGTACGCCAAGTTACATGTCCAGGCCCGTCTTGAAGTTGCAGAGAGCTTTATGGATGATTCCAGAAGAGGATGGGAGAATTATTCATGTGGTCAGATGAAACCAACAATAGAAACTTTTGGTAAAAACCAACTGGAGGAAGAAAGAAAAATGAAGACGTAGCATTCCAAGAACACCATTACCTAATGGAAAGATGGGGGGTGTGAAAACATCATGATTTGGGCTGTTTGCTGAAAGGGGGACAGGACGACTGATCCGTGTTAAGGGAAGAATAAACGGGGGCCATGATCGTTGAGATTTTAAGCCAAACTTCCTTCCATCAGTGAGGAGAATTGAAGATGCGAAGTGCGGGCCGGGTCTTCCAGCATGGACAATGATCCACAAAACCCACACGATCGGGACAATGAAGGAGTGGCTATCCATAAAAAGGCATTTTCAGGTCTGGGTGGCCTAGGAAGTCTCCAGACCTCAACCCCATAGAAAATGTATCTGGAGGAGGGAATGAAAGTCCCAAAACATCAATGCTCTAGAGGAGATCGCATGGAGGAATGGGCCAAAATACCAGTTACAGTGTGTGCCAACCTGGTGAAGAACTTACAGGAAAGGTTTACCTCTGTCTTGGCAAACAAGGTATGGTACAAGTATTGAGTTTGAACAAAGTTTATTGCCAAATACTTATTTTCCACCATTTAATTTAACAATTAAATTGCTAAAAATACTACAATGTGATTCCTGCGATTTTTTGTCAGGTGATAGATGAAGTGTACCTAATGAAAAATTAAGACCTCCTCATCTTCTAAAGTAGGAGAACTGCACATCAGTGGCTGGACTAAAAACTTTTTTGCCACCACTGATGTTGAACCGTTATTCAACAAGACAAAAAATTTCTAATTAAACAGAAATACCTTTCTTAGGAGCTGCTTCAGGTATTGCCTTTTCCTTTGGAGCAGGTACTGCTGATGCAAAACGTGGAGGTATATCTTTGAAAACTTTTTTGAAATGTTTTATTGAATTGTGTTTCATTTTCTAACTTGTTTCAAACAATAGTTTAATATGTAAAAACTAAAATACCTTTCTTTGGAACAGCTTTTGGTTTTTCTTTTGGAGTAGCTTTTGGCTTTTCCTTTGGAGCAGGTTTTTCCACTGCAAAATATTTATGGTTGTAATTTATGGACTTTACTGGTGTTGTGATTATTAATGACAACACATTAAATACCTCTCATTGGTGCAGGTTTAGGTTTAGCTTTTTCTTTGGGAGCACGTTCTTGTTCTGCAAAACATTTTGGTTCTACTTTAAAAGCTTGTTTTTTAATCCAATTTTAATTTTAAACAACAACAAAAACACATTATGAGGCCAAAATTCTAACAAACATTCTATGCAAGATCTAACATTTCCTTCCACTTAAAATTTTATAAAATATATGTGGTTTTAATTTCTTATTTACCATTGTTACTATTGTAGATTCTTGGGTTTATTAACGTTTTGCTCTGTATAATTAAACATACCTTTCTTTGGAGAAGATTCAGGTTTTGTCTTTTCTTTTGTCACAGCTTCAGCTTCTGAAAAATATTGCTGCTTGTTATAATTTATTTTTCCATTCATAACCATGATCAACAACACTACTGTAAAAGTTCTACTGTTTTTCTTTCAGAGACTGTTCTGTATATATAATATAATATAATATGTTATCATATAATATAGGAAGGATATAGTATTACTTTAGGGTCTTGTATGCTACTTTTTTGTCAAATTGAATATTTTTGGAATATGAAAAGATGTTAAGAAACAGGTACCTTTCTTTGGAGAAGGTTCAGGCTTTGCCTTATCCTTTGCTACAGCTCCAGCTTCTGAAAGCAGTACATTTTATAGTCTTGTTTTTACCTTTGGTCATTACTTGATTAGTTGTGAACAAGAATAAGAACATATTAAGAGACCAAAATACATTTATTGGGAGAAGGCTTAGGTGTTGCTTTATCTTTAAGATCATGTTCAGGCTCTAGTAAATGTAAGGAGTTTGATTTGTCAGCTCTATAAGGTGTAAAAGTTTTTTTTACTTTTCATGAAATTAAGGTAAGTAATTACCTTCCTTTAGACCTGGATGAAGCTTTGCCTTTTTTTTTGGAGCAGGTTCTGTTTCTGTGAAAAGTAGAGTTTGCTGTTTAAGATGCTTTCTTGTTACAGTGTTGAATAATTTTGTTGTAATAATATAAAATCGAATATACTTTTTTCTACAGCAGGTGCAGGTTTTGCCTTTTCCTTAGGTACAGGTTCAGCTTCTGAAAAGACACGGTGGTTCAGATGTAAGGTGCTAGGTGTTTATTGTTTTTTCACTTGGTGTGAAATTCGTTCTAAAGAAGAACAATACATTTATATAAATACCTTTCTTGGGAGAGGGTTTCGGTGTTACTTTATCCTTTGGTACAGCTTCAGCTATGAAAACAGTACATTTTATTCATTAAAGTATTTTTTCTTTATTCTTACCTTGCTCACTTACTTGGCTCTGCTTACAATTGAAGTGACCAAAAATACATTTTTGGTCTCTTAAATTGAAATTAAGGAAAGTAGAGTTTTCTTTTTGAGATGCTTTTTTGAGACTTAATTGAATAATTTTGTTGTAAGTAAGTATGTAAACACTTTATAAAATCAAATATACTTTTTTCTAGAGAAGGTGCAGGTTTTGCCTTTTCCTTTGGTACGGGTGCAGCTTCTGAAAAACATGTTGGTTCAGATGTAAGGCTTTGGTTGTTTATTGTGTTTTTCACTTGGTGTGAAATTAGTTCTAAACAATAACTTCAAACCAGTACATTCATATAAATACCTTTCTTGGGAGAGGGTTTCGGTGTTGCTTTTTCTTTCAGAGCAGGTTCTGGTTCTGCAAAGTGAACATTTTCTAATGTAAGATGTCTGGTGCTATTCTACTTGGCAGAGTTTGCCTTTTTTAAACATTTGAAAGAATTTTAAGTAGAAGTAACACACTTTTCTTTGGTACAGGTTCAGGCTTTTCCTTTTCTTTTGGAGTTGGTGCTGCTTCTACCAGAATAAATAGGCTTTATTATTAAGATATTGATTGTAGACTAAATTGTTAATGGTATGAATAATATTATTCATATTATAATATTATAATATAATAATTATATAATTGAATGTACCTTTCTTTGGAGATGGTTCAGCTTTTGCCTTTGTTTTTACAGCTGGTTCAGCTTCTGAAAAATAATGTTTCATATTTTGAACATCATATTAATCTCTCTCTCTAATAATTAAGACGATCTTGACTGTATGTTCCCTTTATGAAACTGGGCACAGGTTGTTACATTTGTTGTTGACCTGTTGTGAAACTGGTTGTCAACAACAACAAAGTAAAAACATGCTAAATCAAATGTACCTTTCTTTGCAGGTGGTTTATGTATTGCCTTTTCTTTCTGAGAAGGTTCAGGTTCTGGAAAATATAGGGATGTACTTTGCTTAATATCTAGGGTTATAATAGGCTTTTGGTTATAATAGGCCAAAAGTGGAAGAAAGCTCAAGAAATAAATTACCCTTCTTTTGAGTGGTTTCAGCTTTTGCTGTTTCTTTTGGAACTGGTTTAGAGTCTGCAAAAGTGTGTTTTTGGCGTTAATGTCTGGTTGTCGGTTTTATTTGTCAATGTGTTATTCGTTTAATCATACTGTTTCACATATCAGTTGTACGCTTTATGGGAGAGGTTAGGTTCTTCCTTTCCTTTCGTATGAGTCAGCCTTCTAAAAATATCAGAAATGATTTTAATTTTGTATACTTAATTTTCAAAGGAATAACCCTGTTGTATGTAAAAGAAATCATACCTTTTCTTTAGAGAAGGTTGAGTTTTGCCTTTCTTTCAAAATAGATTCTGGCTCTGTAAAGTTTAAGAGTTGTTGTTTTAAGGGCTTGGTAATAACCACAAGCATATGAGGAAAAAATTAAATACCTGTCACGCCCACGTCAAGCGCCGCTCCCGTTTTCACGCAACCTGTTTCCTTCTTCCTCGCCCGCCTATTGATACCAAACCTGTTCTCGTTCCCGGCCTGTCTACCCTACCACATATAAACACCCCTCAGTCAAACCACGGACGCTACACAACAAGGTATCAACCTACTCACGTAGCTCCTGCATCCCGATTGCATTTCTGTGTTTAAATAAAGCCTCCTGTTTATACTCCACTACCTGCGTCTGTCTCCTACCTCCCGTCGGCGTTACAGTTTGTGTAGCCTAAACGTGGAGACAGCGGCTAGTGGTTCCGACCTTACCTAAACCACAGCGGAGCAACTCGCGGAACTCCGCTCCCAGCTTCAGGAAGTGGCTCAAGCGGTTTCCCTGCTGGCGGATAACCAACGCTCGCTCAACGCGCTGGTCCCCTCTGTCAGCGAGCTCTCTCAACGCGTGTTACAGCTAACGCCGCCCGCCGCCGCCGCTGCCGCGGTGCCTCCGGCCTCAGTTCCGCTTCCTCCCAGCCCACCGCGCCTTCCACAGTCCGCGTACAGAATCGCCCTGCCAGGTCAATACGACGGCGATCCGGAGCGTTGTGAAGGCTTCCTCCTTCAGTGTGGACTATACTTCACCCACTCACCACCGGAATCCGACGCAGCCCGCATCGCCTTGGTGGTTTCCCTCCTCTCTGGTCGAGCCTTGGATTGGGCCACCGCCATCTGGAACCAACAAGGTGAGGAGGCCAGCGATTACGGTCGCTTTCTGACCGCTTTCCGCGCGGTATTCCAGCATCCTCGCGAGGGACGCACCACCGGTGAAGTCCTGCTCACTCTACGCCAGGGCCGTCGCCCTGCCGCCGACTACGCCCTTCACTTCCGCACCCTGGCGGCACAAAGTGGATGGAACACTCCTGCTCTTCTCTCCGCTCTCTGCTCTTCTTCTCGACCAACTTCTCGTTCCCCGGACGACTTCCGCTCCTCGTCCCGCTCCACGGGCCTCTCCTTCTGACTCCCATGATCTCTCGCCTCTGGCTGAGCCCATGGAGATCGCCCGCACACATCTGTCCTCCGAAGAACGCCGCCGTCCCTTCGAGCAGGGTCTCTGCTGTTATTGCGGCTCTGACCGCCATCTCCGTCCTGCCTGTGACCTTGCTCCACCCACTGGGTCAGACCACACACGTGCCAGGGACCCGGCACGTACACCTCGGGTGAGTCGACTCCTTCTTGACTCTTCGTTTACGCTACCTGTGCTCCTGCGGCTCGCTCACACTGACGTTTCTCTCACAGCGTTGATCGACTCCGGCGCCCAGGGGAACTTCATCGCCGCCCACCTTGTCACCAAATGGAAGATCCCCTGTCTGACACTCACAGCCGGACGCCGGATCACAGCGGCCGACGGCCGTCCGCTCGGATCAGGACTGCTCACCTGTACCACCGCTCCTCTCTGCCTGCTCACCGGCGCCACCCACCAGGAGTCCATCTCTCTGCTTCCTGTGGACTCTCTCACCTATCCAGTCATCCTGGGGCTTCCCTGGCTTCGCCGCCACGATCCTCTCATCTCATGGTCCGCCCGTGAACTCACCCGCTGGTCTTCGTGGTGCCAAGACCATTGTCTGCTCCGTCCCGCTCTGCAGGTCAACTCACTTCCTCTCTCGGACTCCGCACCCCTACCGGACAACGTACCCGACCAATACAGAGACCTGGCCTCGATCTTCGCGTCCAGCTCGCCTCCTCCTCTTCCTCCGCATCACTCTTATGACTGTGCCATCGACCTCGTCCCAGGCGCACCATTACCCAAGTCCCGTCTATACCCTCTCTCGTCGGCCGAAGAACAAGCCATGTCAGACTACATCATGGAATACCTCGACCTCGGTTTCATCTGCCCGTCCACTTCCCCCGTTTCAGCGGGGTTCTTCTTCGTGCCAAAGTGGGACGGTGGCCTGAGACCTTGCATGGACTATCGGGAACTCAACTGCATCTCTCGCAGGTACGCCTATCCCGCCCTCGAACAGCTCCGCACAGCTCGCTGGTACACCAAACTGGACCTCAGAAATGCGTACAACCTAGTCCGTGTCAGGGAGGGCGACGAGTGGAAGACCGCCTTCAGCACCAGCAGCGGCCACTACGAATACCTGGTGATGCCCTTCGACCTGGCGAACGCACCTTCGTTCTTCCAGGCATTCGTGAACGACGTGCTCCAGGATATGCTGGGCCGTTTCGTCATAGTCTACCTCGACGACATCCTGGTGTATTCGTCGGATTTCGCCACTCACGTCTCCCACGTCCGCCAAGTGCTTGAGAGGCTGCGTCTTCACCATCTCCGTGTAAAGGCGGAGAAATGTGAGTTTCATTCCCAATCTGTGCGCTACCTGGGTTATGTGATCACCCCCTCCGGGGTCGCCATGGACAACTCCAAGCTCTCCGCCGTCCTCGCCTGGCCCACGCCGACCTCCATCAAACAGCTGCAGCGTTTCCTGGGTTTCGCGATCTTTTACCGCCGCTTCATCGGGAATTTCAGCCGCATGGTGGCGCCCCTCACCGCGTTTTTACAAGGCAAGCCTCGCTCTCTCCGCTGGTCCCAGGAATCCGAGCAGGTCTTCAGCGCGCTACCGTCCTGGGACATCCCGACCCGGAACGCCCCTTCGTCCTGGAGGTCGGCGCTTCATCCGTGGGGGTAGGAGCCGTACTCTCTCAGCGCCTCGGAGATCCAACCGAACTACACCCAGTTGCCTTCTTTTTGCACAAACTCACTCCGGCCGAGCGCAACTACGACGTGGGGGACCGCGAAATACTGGCCATCAAGCTGGCCCTGGAAGAGTGGAGACACTGGCTCGAGGGCTCCAAACACTCCATCACAATCCTCACCGATCATAAGAACCTGGAATACCTCCGTTCAGCCAAGCGCCTCAATGCACGTCAGGCCCGTTGGACTCTCTTCTTTTCTCATTTCACGTTCTCCATCACCTACCGCCCAGGAACAAAGAACGCCAAGGCAGATGCTTTATCCCGCAGCCTTGACCTCGAGCCAGCCACTCCGGAGGAACCCACACCCATCCTCCCAGCCTCCTGCACCATCGGCGCTATCACCTGGGACTTCGAGCGTGAGCTGGACGACAGGCTCTCCCAAACGCGCGTTCCGCCCAGATGCCCGTCGGACAAGAAGTTCGTGCCCATCGATCTCCGCGACCGCCTCCTCGTCTGGGCTCATCTCTCGTTGTGTTCTGGCCATCCTGGGGAGACCCGCACCTATCAGCACCTGATGGCGCGCTACTGGTGGGAGAACATGCGCAAGGACGTGCACCGTTTTGTGTCATCCTGTAACGTGTGCGCCCAGGCCAAGACTCCTCGCACTCTCCCCTCGGGCCTGCTTCATCCTCTGCCCGTGCCACAACGGCCATGGTCCCACATATCACTCGACTTTATCACGGATCTCCCTCCTTCCCACGGATTCACTGCCATTCTCTCTGTGATCGACCGCTTCTCCCGCGCCGTGCACTTCTTCCCTCTGCCAAAGATTCCCTCCGCGCTTCAGACAGCGGAACTGTTGTTTGAGCACGTGTTCCGCGTATTCGGCATCCCGGAGGACGTCCTTTCGGACCGAGGACCACAGTTCTCCTCAGCGGTGTGGCGCGCGTTCGTGGCCAAGCTGGGCGCCTCCGTCAGCCTTTCCTCGGGATACCATCCGCAAACCAACGGCCAATCAGGAACTCAAAAAATACCTCCGTTGCTGTTGTCTCCACAACCCTCACGACTGGTCCCAGTTCCTCCCGTGGGCCGAAATAGCCCAGAACTCCCTCAGGCACTCCTCCACCGGTCTCACGCCGTTCCAGTGCGTCCTGGGCTTCCAGCCCCCTTTTGTGCCCTGGGATTCCTCGCCCTCCGATTCCCCGGTCGTCAATAAATGGTTTCGCCGCAGCGAAGACATCTGGTGCCAGGTCTACCACAAAATTGCCAAGGCCATCCGCCGCTACCAGAGGCATGCTGACCGACACCGCCGCGCCGCCCCAGTCTACCAGCCAGGAGACCGCGTCTGGCTGTCAACCCGGGGACTGCGCCATACGCAGGGAAGTGCCCCTTTTTCTCCTCGCTTTCTGGGTCCTTATAAAGTAACACATCGCATCAACGAAGTTACCAACTGTCTTCAAATGCCTGCTCACTTACGCATCTCTCGAACATTCCATGTCTCGCACCTGAAGCCCTGGGTCCCCGGTCCCCTGGCGGAGTCCTCACCATCTGACCAGCCTCCGTCCTCCGGCTCACTGGTGGCTCCCACCTACACGGTCTGTCGCCTCCAGGACTTCCGCCGGCGCGGCTCGCGTCTCCAGTACCTGGTTGAGTGGGAGGGCTACGGCCCCGAGGAGAACTGCTGGGTGGACGCATCGAACATCCTGGACCCACTTCTCATCCAGGAATTCCATGCCGCCCGACCAGACCGGCCAGCACCCAGACCGCGCGGCCACCTGCGTCGGTCCTCCTCGCTCCTCCAGTCCTCCGGATCCCGCCGCGCCCCTGCCGGCACGAGTCCTTCGAGGGGGGGTACTGTCACGCCCCCGTCAAGCGCCGCTCCCGTTTCACGCAACCTGCCTCGCTCTTCCTCGCCCGCCTATTGATTACCCACACCTGTTCCGTTCCCGGCCTGTCTACCCTACCACATATAAACACCCCTCAGTCAAACCACGGACGCTACACAACAAGGTATCAACCTACTCACGTAGCTCCTGCATCCCGATTGCATTTCTGTGTTTAAATAAAGCCTCCTGTTTATACTCCACTACCTGCGTCTGTCTCCTACCTCCCGTCGGCGTTACAATACCTTTCTTTGGAACAGTTTTAGGCTTCGCCTTCTCCTTTGGAGCAGGTTCAGCTTCTGAAATAAATAGGTTTCTACCGTAAGTTTTTTTTTTTTACTAATTGTTAATATTTTAACTATCCTTGTTAGTTTGTTACTTGCTTAGCAAAAATTAAAAGTACTATAAAATCATATGTACCTTTCTTCAGAAAAGTTTTAGGTGTTGGCTTTTCTTTCAGAGCAGGTTTGTGTTCTGAAAAGTACAGAGGTTCTAACGTAAGTTACTATCCTGCTTGTAAGAACAGTTTTAAAATTTTGCCTGAACAGTTTTACAAATTTAAACTCTTTTTGCAGAAGGTTTAGGCTTTGCTTTTTCTTTTGGAACAGGTGTTGCTTCTATACAAATGTGAGATTTAATTGTTAGGATTGTAGTTGTATTATCTTTGTTGTGGACATAATAAAAACACTTTATAAAATCAGTATACCTTTCTTTAGCGAAGGTTCAGCTTTCACCTTTTCTTTCAGAGCAGGTTCAGGTTCTGCAAAGTATAGATGCTCTAATGTAAGATGTCAAGGTTTGCATTTTCAAAAATGAAAGCATGTTAAGGAAATAAAATACCTTTCTTTGATACAGGTTCAGGTTTTGCCTTTTCTATTGGAGCAGGTGCTGCCTCTATAAAAATGAGGTTGTATCATTAAAGCTGTAGACTTAATTGTTGATGGTGTAAACAATTTTTCCTGTAGGCAAGACAAGTCCTTAAAAAAACCAAATACCTTTCTTTAGTGAAGGCTGTGGTTTTGCCTTTTCTTTTGGTACTACTTTAACTTCTGAAAAATATCACAGGGTTGTGATTGTTAACTTATTTATTCACTTGGTGTGAAATGAGTTGTGCACAAGAACAATAACATGGTTTAGAATCCAGAATACCTTTCTTGGCAGAAGGTTTAGGTGCTGCCTTTTCTACCAGAGCAGGTGCAGGTTCTGCAGTGTTAGAAGTTTTAATGTAAGTTGTTAATCTGCTTGTTAGAGTTTGCCTCAGCAATGTAAGAGAAATTAGATACCTTTCTTTGCAGCAGGTTCAGGCCTTGCTTTTTGTTTCAGAACAGGTTCAGCTAGAAAATGTGGAGATTCATCATTAATGTTGTAGACTTAATAAGTAACGATGTAAATATTAGCTATTAAAACATGTCAGATGTACCTTTCTTTAGAGAGGGTTCAGGTTTTGCCTTTTCCTTTGGAGCAGGTTCAGCTTCTGAAATAAATAGGTTTCTACCGTAAGGTTTTTCTTTTTACTAATTGTTAATATTTTAACTATCCTTGTTAGTTTGTTAGTTGGTTAGCAAATATTAAAAGCACTATAAAATCATATGTACCTTTCTTCAGAAAAGTTTTAGGTGTTGGCTTTTCTTTCAGAGCAGGTTTGTGTTCTGAAAAGTACAGAGGTTCTAACGTAAGTTACTATCCTGCTTGTAAGAACAGTTTTAAAATTTTGCCTGAACAGTTTTACAAATTTAAACTGTTCTTGCGGAAGGTTCAGGCTTTGCCTTTTCTTTTGGAACAGGTGTTGCTTCTATACAAATGTGAGATTTAATTGTTAGGATTGTAGTTGTATTATCTTTGTTGTGGACATAATAAACACACTTTATAAAATCAGTATACCTTTCTTTAGCGAAGGTTCAGCTTTCACCTTTTCTTTCAGAGCGGTTTTAGGTTCTGGAATGCAAAGGGATTCTGTTGTTAGTTGTTGAATGTTATCATTTTTGTAAGATTCTGTCAGTGTTAAAAATTAAATACCTTTCTTTAGAGAAGGCTTGGCTTTTGCCTTCTCTTTTGGTACAGCTTCAGCTTCTGAAAATGACCACAGGGTTGATTTTTAGGTTGTGGTTGTGCACAAGAACAATAACGTGCTACGAAACTCAAAATACCTTTCTTGGGAGAAGATTTAGGTGCCTTTTCTTTCAGAACAGGTTTGGGTTCTGCAAAATATAGAGGTTCTGTTGTAAGTTGTTAAACTACGTGTTAGACTTTGCCTGAACAGTGTTAGAGAAATAAAATACCTTTCTCTGGTACGGATTCAGGCTTTGCCTTTTCTTTTGAAACAGGTGCTGCTTCTATAAAATGTGAGGTTTCATTATTATAGCTCTAGACTTAATTGTTAATAATGTTAAATATTATATTTCTTTCTAGGCAAGAAAAAAAGAATTTATAATCAAACTTACCTTTCTTTAGAGAAGGTTCAGGTTTTGTTGTTTTCTTCGGTACAGCTTCAGTTTCTGAAAAAGCATTGGGTTATACTGTAAATAAGTGCTAGTTATTAACTTGGTTATTCATTTGGTGTGATATTAGTTGTACACAAGAACAATAACATGGTATGAAACAAAATACCTTTCTTGGGAGAAGGTTTAAGTGTTGCCTTTTCTTTCAGAGCAGGTTCAGGTTCTGCAAAGTATAGATGCTCTAATGTAAGATGTCAAGGTTTGCAGTTTCAAAAATGAAAGCATGTTAAGGAAATAAAATACCTTTCTTTGATACAGGTTCAGGTTTTGCCTTTTCTATTGGAGCAGGCGCTGCCTCTATAAAAATGAGGTTGTATCATTAAAGCTGTAGACTTAATTGTTGATGGTGTAAACAATTTCTTAACAACAAGTCCTTAAAAAAACCAAATACCTTTCTTTAGTGAAGGCTGTGGTTTTGCCTTTTCTTTTGGTACGACTTTAACTTCTGAAAAATATCACAGGGTTGTGATTGTTAACTTATTTATTCACTTGGTGTGAAATTAGTTGTGCACAAGAACAATAACATGGTTTAGAATCCAAAATACCTTTCTTGGCAGAAGGTGCCTTTTCTACCAGAGCAGGTGCAGGTTCTGCAGTGTTAGAAGTTTTAATGTAAGTTGTTAATCTGCTTGTTAGAGTTTGCCTCAACAATGTAAGAGAAATTAGATACCTTTCTTTGCAGCAGGTTCAGGCCTTGCTTTTTGTTTCAGAACAGGTTCAGCTAGAAAATGTGGAGATTCATCATTAATGTTGTAGACTTAATAAGTAACGATGTAAATATTAGCTATTAAAACATATCAGATGTACCTTTCTTTAGAGAGGGTTCAGGTTTTGCCTTTTCCTTTGGTACAGGTTCAGCTTCTGAAAAATAGGGCAGTTTAGCTGTAAATTGCTGGTTGTTCACTTGGTTGTTCACTTTGTGTGAAATGACTTTTATAAACCTGAAAATACCTTTCTTGGGAGAGGGTTTAGGTGCTGCTTTTTCTTTAAGGGCAGGTTTCGGTTCTGCAGAGTAAAGAGGTTCAAATATAAGATGCTGTTCTGTTTATTAAGGTTTGCATTTTCAAAAATGAAGAAATGTAAAGGAAATAAATACCTTTCTTTGGTACCGCTTCAGGCTTTGCCTTTTCTTTCAGCGCAGGAGCTGCTTCTTATAAAAAAAGGCATTTTATCATTACGGACTTTCATACTGAGTTGTTAAAAATGAATGAATGTGAAAGTTGTTGGAGACCAACATTAAAAGACCTTATAAAATGAAATGTACCTTTCTTTGGAGAAGGTTCAGGCTTTGCTCTTTCCTTTAGGACAGGTTTAGCTTCTGAAATAGTTGCTGGTTGTTAACTTTGTTGTTTATAATATGTAGACATGATTCTCAACAAGACTGTTTACATATTAACATACCTTTCTCTGGAGAAGGTTTAGGAATTGTTTTGGCTTTTAAAGCAGGTTCACGCTCTATAAAGTAGAGGTTCTATATTAAGCACATGATTGTTAGCGTTGTAGAATAAAAAGTTACAATATAATCAGACGTACCCTTCTGTGGAGCAGGTTCAGGTTTTAATCTTTCTTTTGGTACACTTTCTGCTTCTGAAAAATATCACTGGTTATAGTTTAATTTCCTAGGATTATTGTTACAGCAAGCATCATACTGAACTTTTTTGTACCAAAATGACTGATTTGTAATGTTGTTAGGGAAACGGGGGCTTGGTTGTCACCTAATTATGTGTTTTTAGAAAAAAAAAACGAATACCAAAAGACACTACCTTTCTTTACAGGATATTTAGATGCTTGCTTTTCTCTCAGAGCACGTTCAGGTTCTGTAAAATACAGAGGTTTTAATGTGAGTCTCTGATGTTATCCTGCTGAAAGAATGTAAACAAGCATGTTACCTTTCTGAGGTGTGGATTCAGGCTTTTCCTTTTCTTTTGGAGCAGGTTTAGTTTCTACAAAAACAGATTCAGTGTTTAAATGGTTGTAGATTATGGCTGTAGTAATATAATCATTAACTTCATATAAGACAGAAATTACACACTATACATTCAAACTCACCTTTTCTTGGAGAAAGTTCTTGTTTTCCCTTATCCTTAGGTACAGCTTCAGCTTCTGTGAAATATTCAAGATTGTAATTTAGTATCCTGGTGGTTTGCTTTGTTGTTAACTAGGGACAATATATGGGGTTTACTTTTCTTATTCTTTAAAACAAAAATATTTGAAGGAAAAACTTACCTTTCTTTGGAGTGGGTTCAGTTTTTGGCTTCTCTTTCAGAACAGGTTCAGCTTCTGCAGAAAGGTTTTTTATCAGTTTTGTTTTAAAGCAAGAAATAAAGCATTAAATCAAACGTACCCTTCTTTGTAGAAGGTGTGACTGTAACCTTTTCCTTCAGAACATGTTCTGCAAAATAAGAATTCTACTTTAAGGTCTTGGTCATGAGATTTAGTTTTTTAAAGAAACTGTGATGTTAAGAAAACAAAATACCTTCCTTTGGAATGACTTTTGCCTTTCCTCTCTGAGTGGCTTTGGGTTCTGCAAACACAATCAGTTTCTTTTTGAAATTCTGGTTAATGTCTTGATCATTAATGAGTTTGTTAACTTTGTTGTAAGCAAGAAAGAAAACATCTTATAAAATCATCTGTACCTTTCTTTGTAGTAGGTTCAAGTTTTGCCTTTTTCTTTAGAACCGCTTCAGCAGCTGGAAAATATTGAGAGTTATATATTTGTGTTTGCCGTTAACTTTAGCTATTCAGCTTGTTAGATGGAATAATAACAGACCAAAAATACCTTTCTTTGAAGGAGGTTTGGGTTCTGTAAAATATACCGTACAGAATTATTAATGCTGTTATGTTGGCTTTCAAAAACCAAAATCCTTAAATCAATTTTTTAAACCTTGAATCTCTCTTATTTGCAACAAGATACATTTTTCCACTTGGTAAAGAATGAAATGTTTTATAAATGAATATATAAATATTCTTTTTATGAAATAAACTTTTCATAAGCACTCATACCTTTCTTTACTGGTTCTGGTTTTACCTTCTCCTTGGCAGCCTCAACCTCTGAAATATTTAAAGAAATTGGTAATCATTGTGTTTAAAAATAGTTATGCAAACTGAAATGCAACCAATGTAAAGAAATAACATTTATAATATTGCTCTATAGTTGCCCAAAATGCATTAGATCAGCATCTATAGTATTTGCTTTGTAGCCTATATCAATGTTTTTGGAGTCTGTTATATTTGTAAAATGTGTAATTTGTATAATATACTACAGTTTATCACACCTCAACTAATGCACAGTCAGTAATGTTTAAAACTCTATAAAGAACACAATTCAGAAGAGCAGCTGCTACCTTTCTTTGGTGGAACAGGTTTCATTTTTTCCTTGGAAACTTCCGGTTCTAGAAGAAAGCGGAAATTTGTTTGGCACAAATAAAACTCCAGACAGAGAAATGCTTGATAAAATATAGATGTGCTAAGTTGAGATAATTACTGTAGTGAGATATAACATCAAATTAACATTGCTAAAGTAATTTCTTTAACAGTTACATGGTTAAATCATCATTAAGGCACTTGGGTATCTAAACTACTGTAGCTTAGTTACCTGTTGTATGTGGGATAAATATTTGAGAGTGGTACCTTTCTTAGTTGGTGCCGGTTGGACCTTTGGTTTAGGAACTTGAGGTTCTTTCGGTTTCCGTTTTATCACATCAGCCTCTGAAATAGTGAGAATAAAATGAACATCATGGGACAAAATAAACAGTAACGTTAACTTGGCGATTAATTACCTTTCTTTGATGGAGCTGGTTTCAATCTGTCCTTCTCATATTTATCCTCTGAACAAAGTAAAGAAGATCCATCTTAATTATATTTACCATATAGCTCAGAGTGCATTATACATAAGTATGCACAAGTATGAGATGAAATAACCAGATCCAGTATGGACGTCACTATTTTATTCTGCTTAGTAAAATATGTATATCGTACCTTTTTTCACTGGGGCTGGCTTAGCCTTTTTGTCGACTTCAGCATCTGTCATGTTCAAAATCAACTGTATTATTTCTGTTTGTTTCTGTTTTCTATAACTACACATCATAAGCATTGATATCTTACAGGTCTTCTGTTGTCAGTGTTCCATTACAATATATGTTTATTGTGCTTTTTTTATAAACCGCATTATTTGTGAAGGTTTCCAGACTTTATCTCAGGTTTGTAAATATAAAGTCAGTACTGTTTTGTTACATGAATTTAAATGAGTAAAAGCAAGAAAACAAATATATTATTGCATGTGCACCTTTCTTTGCAAGAGCAGGCTCTGGCTTTTCTTTCTCCTTAACATGTTCATCTAAGAAAAAGACAGATTAAAAATAAATGGCTGTACACACTGATCTTCATACTGTAATCGTGCGAATCCTGTACCTTTACAAAATGCAGGATCATTACTAAAACATTATCTAAATCTTACAAATGAAACTCTGTAACACACCACACTGATGCATTTATATGAACCTTTCTTTGCAGGAGCTGGAGCCGGTTTAGTTTTGTCCCTGATGCCTTCAGCGTCTGAAGAAAATGACAGATACAGAATTTAACGCACATGCATAATTAGGAAAGAACGTAGGAAAATATAATATTAAAATATATTAATATTAATATTTGGAAAACGTTTATCATCTATAAATTCGCTCTTATATTAATACTTTGGCTTCAGACCAGTACCTTTCTCTTTGGGCACTGCTTTTATTTTCTCCTGACTCACTTTACCTACTGAACAAATGAAATAAAAAGGATTTTAGGGAATACTACTGCACACAACAGATATCATACTATGTTGTGTATATTTAGACTTTACCTTTCTTCTCAGGAGCTGGTTTTATTTCTTCCTTGGCAGCTTTAGCCTCTGAACAAAGTGAACAGAAATCCTTTATCAGTAGAGATTAACTAAGCAGCCTTAGTAAAGATCTTATAATGCCCATGTGCTGTACCTTTTTTAGAAGGAACATGCCTGAGTGTCTCTTTTGTAGCTACAGATTCTGAAATTAAATAATAATAAGCTTATATACTTTAAGCCTTAAGTCTTAGACATGAATTAATAATCAATAAATACTTTAATAACATACTCTTCTCCACTGCAGCTGGTTTAACGTCCTCCTTTGCCGTTCTAGCTTCTAAAATGCACAAAGACGACATTTCACGGCATTTTCTATCACTTTGAGATTACATTTAGAATGACTAAACAAAAGTTTTCATATGTTTTCAGACGCATGTAAGTGTAAACCAGAAAAATACCTTTCTTTATTGGAGTTGGTGCTGGTTTTATTTTCTCCTTAACATATTTAGCTTCTGAAAGTAAAATAAAATGTACAGTTAAGCTGAAGGTTAAGCTTGTTGGTTTAATCTACATTTCAAGCTCAGCTATTGAATAATCATTAGGTTATGCTGATTTATTTAAAATACCTTTCTTTTCTGTGGCTGGTTTTACTTTCTCCTTAATCTTTTTAACTTCTGAATGAAGCAGAGAGAAACAGAGTTCAGGAATGACGTCATAAAATACAGCTCTTTAAGAAAGAAAGTTATCAATAACATTAATTTGATTCATTGAAATGTTCTACTGTCTTGAGGATTTTTTAACACATTTAGTTTAGTGTCATTTGAAAAATGCTGTGAATTTCAATGCTGTAAATTTCTGTGATGGTTTTAACTTCAAACTCTGAGCAAAATACAGAAAGAAAAGAGCTGGTTTGTTCTTATAGTTAAAGTTAAATAAACAAAAAATAGAGTAAATAATATGTTTACATGCCTTTTGTCCTGATTGCTGGTTTAACTTTCTCTTCTATAAGTTCAGCTTCTAAAATAAAAAGCAAGTTCTGTAAAATCTTACCTTAAACTTACAGTATTTTAAATGGTGTTCACAAATACCTTTCTTTTTTAGAGCTGCTTTTACTTTCTTCTTGACATCTTTAGGTTCTGAACAAAAACAATGTATTTAAGTTTCCTTTCTAGCCTCGGCTCGTACAAATTATTAATTAACCTCATGAATTTGTGAGTTATACTAATTGTACTGAGTAAGATACCTTTCTTTTCTTGAGCTGGTTTCACTTTCTCCTTAGTCTTTTTTACTGCTGAACAAACACAGTGATAAAGACTTACAGAACAGAGCTGAAAAAAGTTATATCTAATAAATATTTTGATGCAAATTTAAGAAAATACCTGTCTTGGGAGAAGCAGTTTTCATTGTTTCTTTTTTACCTCCATCCTCTGTAATTCAGTGAGAATAAACAGTTAACATTGTTTAGCAAATACAAAGAATTCAAATGAATATCCCAGACATTTCTGAATACTTTTCTTAATAAGTGCAGGCTTCATTTTGTCTTCCAGGACTTTGGAATCTAAAATCAGAAAAGATTATGTTATAGCTCTACCAGTTAAAATGTTTGAGTCAGCTTGAGATTTGTATATATAATAATATTGTACCTTTCTTTTCAGGAGCTGTTTTTAGCTTCTCTTTAATGTCTTTAGCTTCTAGCAAAGTAAAGAAAAAACACTTAAAAAAAAAAAACACTTATAAAATCCATAGATAGAAAATATGATAGAAAGATTGTAGTACAAATGTATCAGACCTTTTGTCGGGGATTTGATCTTCTCTTTTTTAACCTCAGGCTCTGTAATTCAGTAAGTGGTAAATTAGACAGTTCACATCTTAAGTCTGGTTTATAGTTCATCAGAAGTGTTTTGAGAGGAGTTTTAGCAGGACTGTAGACGGTTTACAACTGTCCAGGAACTAGTGCGTTGCAGTATGACTTTGTACGTAGGTAATCGTTATTTATTTGCTGATACCTTATTGCAGTAAAAGGTTTTCTGCCATTTATATTCTTTATCTGGACTGAGATTCTCACCTTTGGTTTTTGGAATCACTTTTGGCTTTTCTTTCAGTTTAGCTTTTTCCTTTATCAATTCTTTTTTCTGCTTTTCTTTTTCCTTCTCTTTTTGAGCTTCTCTTTTTGCCTGAATGGCCTTTTCTGCTTCTTCCACAGCCTTTCCAGCTCGTATTTCTAAAAGGACAAACAAGTCATGCGTCACTGGACTTTTTTAAGTCAGTCTTTGCGTTTGGTGCAAACGCTTATCTTACACTTGTGTTCATACACTTGTAGGTGTCATGATTATATACTGTGATCTGCTAGTTTGTGCAGTGTATAAATCTGTAGATAAAATAAATGATTCACCTTGAAGGGCTTTGTACACCTCCTCCCGAGCTTTCTTCTCCTTAGCAATTTTTTCTTGCTCCAGAACTGGCAATGTCACGAGTGTTCAGATTATATATAAAAAACATTTATTAATCTTTCACCATATGTGATTATTAAAGCCAATCAGACAGAATACTACATGGATAATACGGTTCTATTAAAAAAAACACTTTATCTGGCCAGTAAACTCAATTTTTGTTCTAATAGCAGTGACAAATATTAATAATAATGTACTTTTTAATACATTATTTGGACTTTATATTGCAATATTAAGCTATGCAAATATAATTAAATTGTGTTAGCAAATGACAGCGTTATAAGCATGTTTAGGATAAGTTAATGTGGGCCTTGTCCTAAACTAATGAGCTCTTGTCTGAACTACAAAATGCAAAAAATGCATCACTATTCATTTCTTTGCAAAAAATGCTGGATAAGAAACATCCGTTAAGATCCAGGTAGTTAGGACTCTTGCACGTTTACACCACTCGATCAAGGCCGACGTAATAAACGCAAGAATACTGTAACTCATGACTAACAGATGGCACAGTGGCACAGTGGCTAGCACTGTCACCTCACAGTGCTGTGTGAAGTTTGCATGTTCTCCCCATGACTCTGGGTACTCTGATTACCTCACACATTTCAGACATGCATTATCTCAGCTAGTGTCCCAGTGTGAGCGTGTAAGTGTGCATGCGCCCAGTTTTGTCTGGAGTTCCCTGTCTTTCCAGTTAAGCCCCAGCTCCTCCAACTCTAAATTGGGTTTGAAAATAAATGAATGAATGAATTATTACTAATTTGAACAAACTTTGTATGGACAAATCAACTTATTGTTCTAGGTTAGTTCAAAAGTGCACTGTACATTTTAGCTTGTGGCATAAGTGAGATCAGTTCTTGTTAAATAAAAGCTAACTGTAATGTGGGGGCACCCCAGACCTGCCCAGTTGCCAACCATAGATCCAGCCCACAGTCTGGTGGAAGACACGCTGGTGCCAGCAAAACCTGAGCTGGACTTTACAGTACCAGTTAACTGAACCACAACAAACCTCACCTAGACAGGTGCAGGATTTGAACCAGCGTGGGTTACCCAGTGTTGAGCCTCTTGGGTTTGTGTCCAGCCTCTGGCGAGCTGAAGTTTGATCACTGTAGGCACCGTGGGAGGTTCTGTTTGATGCCCACATTTGTCAGGTCTGGATGGTTTTTCCCAGAGGTCGTTTCTTGGCACCGTTAAGCCTAGATGTTAGTGGCTGGCACCCTGACGTGCAGGTTTGTGCTCCAAGAGACCTTCCATCAAGGAAAATAATGCTTTATCTTGGCCAGAGGCTCTGATTCTCAGTGTTTCTTGCGATACTGATCAGGGGTGCCCGCGCATTACATTTACAAAGCTTTTGTGTCAGGTATAATGCCAGCCTTAGTGTTACACAATATATAGCCTATCTCCAGACAAGACAACATCTTGACAAAACAGATTTAGCATCTTAATGTGATAAAGAAATGTCTCTCTACCTCTATCCTCTTCTGGCTGAGCATCCTCTTCATTGCTGCCTTCTTTTGAAAGAGTTGCATCAGCTTTGTCCTTTGTTCTTTGGCTCGTATGGAGTCTTGTGATTGTTTGCCTTTTCCTGTCATTGTTGTTATTGTTTTCATCGTCCCTATCCATATCGTCCAAACTGGCATTGCCTTGTAAAGGGGCGTCTGCTTCAGCTGTCAATGCGTTCGGTTTATCTTCTTCCGTTCCTGTCTCAACCTGATCCTCATCGTCTTCTGCGTTTTTTCCTGCCACTCCATTCCGATCAACTTTTGTGCCGTTATTAATCTCGACTCCGTCCTGAATATCTAGTGTTGCTTGCTTTTCAACCATGACATCTGGGTGAGCACCCATTTTAGTTTGGCCTTCCTCAGTGTCCTTTGTAGCAGCTGCTTGTGATTTGGGTTTGTCATCAACATATACATTGACTGTTTTGGCTAATTCCTCCTCAGCAGCACCAGTTTTTATTTGGTTTAGCGACTCTTCCTTATTCACAACATAAACATCAACAGGTGCATCCGTGAGTTCACCTGACTCCTCTTTTTTGGTTTGGACTTCCTCAGTGTCTTTTGTAGGAACTGTTGTTGTTTTTAATTGTTTGTCATCTAACAAATTGGCAGTTATTATCATTTCCTTCTTGATAAGAGAGACTGAAGTACCAGCTGTGGTTTGGTCTTCGTCAGTTGATTGACTTGGTTCCTCTTCCAAATCCACTTCAACAGCACCATCTGAGAAAGCATCACCAGCTTTGGTTTGGTCTTCCTCAGTGTCCTTTCTTGTAGTTTCAGTTGTTTTTGGTTCATCTTCATCAATAGCATTGACGGTTTTGTCTAGATCCTCCTCGGCGTCGCCAGTTTTGTCCTGGTGTTCTGATTTTAGTGTCTCCTCAATTATGATAGCATCAAGAGGTGTAGCCGAGTCAAGTTTGGTCTGATCTTCCTCATTGTACTCTGTAGCTGTTTCAGTTGATTGAATTGGTTCCTCTTCCAAATCCTCTTCAGCATTAATGTCTGAGAAAGCATTACTAGCTTTGGTTTGGACTTCCTCTGTGTGCTTTTTTGTAGTTTTTGTTGTTTTAATTGGTTCATCTTCATCAAAAACATTAACAGTTTGGACCAGTTCGTTTTCAGCAGTGCCTGTTTTGTTCTGGTCTTCCTCGCTGGTTTTGGTTTTGATTGATTGTAGTAGCTCCTCATTCATAACATGAACATCAACAGGTGTAGCAGTGGCTTCATCTGAGTCCTCCTTATTGATGGCTTCTGTGAAAGTGTCATCAAATTTGATCTGATCTTCCTCAGTGTACTCTGTAGCTGTTTCAGCTGCTTGAATTGGTTCTTCTTCCAAATCCTCTTCAAAATTAACATATAAAAAACCATCACCAGCTTTGTTTTGGTCTTCCTCAGGGTCCTTTCTTGTAGTTTCAGTTGTTTTTGGTTCATCTTCATCAAAAGCATTGACGGTTTTGTCCAGATCCTCCTCAGCGTCACCAGTTTTGTCCTGGTGTTCTGATTTTAGTGTCTCCTCAATTATGATAGCATCAAGAGGTGTAGCTGTGGGTTTCCCTGAGTCAAGTTTGGTCTGATCTTCCTTATTGTACTCTGTAGCTGTTTCAGTTGATTGAATTGGTTCCTCTTCCAAATCCTCCTCAACATTAACGTCTGAGAAAGCATTACTAGCTTTGGTTTGGACTTCCTCTGTGTGCTTTTTTGTAGTTTTCGTTGTTTTAATTGGTTCATCTTCATCAAAAACATTAACAGTTTGGACCAGTTTCTCTTCAGCAGTGCCTGTTTTGTTCTGGTCTTCCTCGCTGTTTTTGGTTTTGGTTGATTGTAGTAGCTCCTCATTCATAACATGAACATCAACAGATGTAGCAGTGGCTTCATCTGAGTCCTCCTTATTGATGGCTTCTGTGAAAGTGTCATCAAGTTTGATCTGATCTCCCTCAGTGTACTCTGTAGCTGTTTCAGCTGATTGAATTGGTTCTTCTTCCAAATCCTCTTCAAAATTAACGTCAAAAAAACCATCACCAGCTTTGTTTTGGTCTTCCTCAGGGTCCTTGGTTTCAATTAATTTCAGAGTTTCCGCCGCATTCACGATGTAAACATCATCGGGTGCAGCTGTGGGTTCACATGATTCCTCTTGAATGATAGCTGGGAAAGTAGCACCAGTTTTGGTTTGGTCTTCCTCTGTGTCTTTTGTAGCAGCTGGAGGTGATTTAATTGGTTCCCCATCATCAGTGGTATCAAAAGCATCATAAGTTTCAACTGATCCATTTTCAACCATGTCTTCTGAGCCAGTCATGATCTTAGTTGGGTCTGTAGCAATTTCAGGTAGTTTAATTACTCCATCTTTATCAACGACATCAGAAACAGTGGTACTTTCAACTGATTCATATTCAGCAATGGCCTCTGATGAAGCAGCATCATTGTTTTGGTCTTTATCAGTGTCTGTTGGAAAAGATTGAGATGATTCCGCTTTGTCAATATCAGAAGTGTCAAATGCTTTGACAGGCTCCTTAGCAGAGGCTTCTGAGAAAGTAGTACACGTTTTAATTTGGTCTTCTTCAGTGTTCTTTGATAATATTGGTTCCTTTTCCTCAGCACCATCAGAAGCGTTAGCAGTTTCACCTCTATCATGATCTGCCATCACTAAAATTTCACTCATGGCATCAGAAATGTCCTTGATTGGCTCATCTGATTGAGCATGAAGCGACTCAGTGGCCTGATTGTTATTTTCAGGTTTTTGAAGCTCTTCATCTTCCTCATTCACGATATCTGTAGCATCTTCCTCAGTATGTTCAGTTCTCATTACATCAGGGGCGTCGCTATCTCCGTCTTCTTCTTCTGCATCTCTTTGGTCTGTCACATCCACAGCCATGACCTCCTTTGCATCTTGTTCAGCAATAGCCGCCTTCAAAAGTTTGCTTCTCAAAGCAAGATAGGCAGCGTCCTTTTTCTGTGCCATCATCTCTGCAACTGTTTCATGAAGCCATTTTGGTGTGATTAGATGGAAAACCCAGCCCGGTCTCAATCAAAATGTATAGGAATGCCAATCAGTAAGAAGAAATGTTTTTATCAAATGTGTCTAAAGCGTTCCATCTTTAACTCGTGTCATTTTAAGTGCTGGCTGGCTGTTGTGAACTCTCATAGAAGGTGAATGAGATCTTTTTAAACTCCTATCACATATGATGCATCTATAATTTTCTTCATTTGGCAAAAAATATAATGTAGTTTCATGCAGAATTTAGGCACCCCTTGTCAAAGTACATTACAGAACAAAGTACATTTTTACAATGAGAAGTAGTAACTCCTGATTTATTTTAGTGGACAGTTATATAATCTGCTAATCGTTATGCACCCCTGGTTTAAGTCGGTGGATGCAAATAGATCGGCTCATCTGGATCAGACCTCTTGGGCATCGTCAATCCCACCTTTGACTGACACTGGAAATTGTGTGGAGCACAACCATACAGATTTTTTGGAAACTGGTCTGGACTTTTATGAACACCAACGTTACAGGGAACTGAGAGCACCGGACTTAAGTATGATGCATCTTGGTAGCAGACAGACCTGACCTCGCCAGTGCTGAGCCTCCCTGTTTCATATCCCATTGGCACCGTTAAGTCCAGACCTCTTGCTTCCACTATCGTTGGTGTTCATGTAATGCTGACTGGGGTGCCCCACGCTACTCAAAGTCACTTTTCCACTATTCATAATATAGCACATAGACGTCCTGACCTAAAATATGGGGACACCAAGTCTAATTAGTGCATTCAACACATATTGCAGTCTCATAACACAAAGTGCTGTAATATTTCTGTGGATAAACATTGGCAGAAGAATTGAGGCAGTTTATTTCCCCTGATATAGTCACAATGGAGGGGTACATGATGAACACAAGTCATCTTCAGTTTTAACACTGACTGCAGAGCTCCAAAATCGAAAGTGGGTTAGGAGATTAAAATACTCCTCATGCCTAGTGGGAATTCAGAAACAGGAGTTAAGAAAGCGAGGTTCGACAGTGCCAACAGAGCAGAAATATTGGTCTGGAGTGGTTTTTATTATTTGCGGCATCTAGTACCAGTGAAAGTCAATTTTAAAGCTACAGACTTCTAGAGAAGTGTTGCAAAGTGAAGTATATTTGGTCTGTGCCTCGGTCCTATCAACTACCAGCAACTCCTGATTTCAAAATGGTTTTGGAATGAGGAAGTACTGATGGATGCGATGTTCTGGTGTCCACATAGTTTTGGCCACACAGTGTAAAATATAATATTCATTTGACAGTTGCTGTAGTTTATTCATACCCTAGTGAAATGTTTAAACCGGATGTTTGTTAACAAGAATGGACCAAAGAGGGTTAAACACTTACGATGCAGACGTATGCAAACTTTTGAGCAGCCCCGCCCAAATGGCGTTTTGTGGAACTCCTGCAGGGATCAAACTTATACACGGCCTGCTTCTTCAAATTAGAATGCAGCATTAACGAGACAGTATTTCTAAGTCTGATAGTGTACCTCTGAATTTCTGGAAAGGTGTCCAAACATTTTCACACTCCAAATTTCATTACAAAAAATCTCAGCATGTTTGATGCATTAACTTGTGTAAAGTTTGTTCCCTGCAAATGTTTTTCCCAAGTTGCAAAAATGTATTGATCAGGGTGCCCAAACTTGTTGGATACACTGTGTTGTTCATGTACTGTCAATTCGAACCCAGTCTCACGCTAAAACTGTAGGAATTCAAGCCAGTGAGAGCGATGTCATTATGTGTCATATTTACACTTATATTTATATATGTACTAACTTAACACGTGATGGTACACCTGCTGAGTTCAGAGTTAATGCAAGTCTCAAAAGCTGGGTCTGTGGTAACGCAAGGGGGCACAGCCGAAACCAAGCAGAACTTCTTGGTCTTACATGTCTGCCTCTTCACATGAATTCGTACAAATTAGCGATGGTGAGACTGAGGTGTTCAGAACGTAGGTGAGTAAATGAAATCAGAGAATGCAAGACATTTCACATGATGTTTATTTTGAATAATTCATGCACTCAATATTAGGCGAGAGCACAGTTTTTAACAGGTACTGAATCTTTTCCGAAGAGAGAAAGTACAGACAGGGTTTGAATGACAATGAAGACTTTATTAGAGAGAGATGACATCACATTCAGGACCGAATGTACGGCGTCTGTTAATGTGCCCATGCGTCATTTGTTTGTTTGACTCCTTTAATATAAAAGCTCTTCTGTACATTTGTAATCAAGCATCTGTTAGTCATGCTCCTCATGCAGCAGCGCAGCCGGGATTATGGAGGACGGGAAAACATGCTTGTTTGTTGTTTCTTAGTTTCTTAATCACACATTTCAATGTTTGTAAAGTTATTATAAATAGTAAAAAGTTAATTACCTTTTTCTTTAGGTGGCATAAATTCTCCTGTTAACAATTAACATAAGAATATGAGATAAGCTTAGAGAAGAAGCAGCATTTTTAGACCACAGTCACAGAGTCATGTCAAGTTTAATCTCTAAACCTTAAAGACTCCTCTGTAAAAATGTATACTAACCTTTCCTCCGGATCACATGAGCTGATTCATCTAAAAGAGCAACAGTGTGTCAGTTCAACGCGGTCTAGAAACACAGCGTATGATATGATGTGATTTGTGATTTTAACTGTGTGACCGTACCTTTATCCTCCATCAACATATTAGAGAGATAAGCTAAGAACATGTCTCTCCTGTCAGAAAATTCCTCTACTGTGTCCGTCACGACTTTCAGAGGGTCGAAGTTAATTTCAGGACCACCTGGGAAAATAAAAACAGAATACCTGTGTAAAAAAAGAAGTATATTATAGATAAATTCTTTGGGTATTAAATCAAATCTTTGGCCCATACAAGCCAGGAATCAGATGGATTTTTATTTTTATTTTTTATTCTGAATGACCCAATAAGTATAGTGTATAATGTTTTTAGTCAATAAACATTGGTTATTCATCTTTTCAACCTAGACAATAGAACAAAATACAATTAAATACAATATAAAATGAGTCCTAAATAAAAAAGAAACAAATAGATTCCATAGATACCCAATGACACATATTTAAACAAAATAAGGGTGCTTTAGAGCAATACAATAAATTAGTCGTATTTAATTTCTTTAAGCCTCAAAGAGAATGTAATAGATAAATAATATCATCAATTCTCTGTAGATGGGCCATCTAACTTTCTAGCAGTTACATTCAGTATTCCAAATAAGTATTTTGTTATTGTATTTACAGATATTGAAAGTAGGAGCTTAAAGCTATTCTCATTTAAAAGTAATTTTGTTCTCTCATATAACAACCAATCCTGTATAAACCTCACGCCAGAAAGGTTTATTGGACAAGCCCAAAACAAAGTGGTGGGAACTCCACAGGTGTAATAAAGTCATTAGAATGTCTTACAGTATGGAAATGGGACTATCACTGAATTAAAATGATTTTAGAATGATATTAGGAGATAATATAAAATTGTAAAGTTGCTTTGAGACAATGCTCCTGTCACGCCCCCTTCCAGCCTTGCCTCCAGAGCACGCAACCTGCCTCGCTCCTCATCACCCACATACTGATCACCTGCACCTGTTCTCACGTCCCGGACTTCCCTACATAAACACCACTCACCCACACACCACCGCTACACTACAAGGTATTCACCGCGTACAAATAGCTCCTGCAAACCCCATTGCAGTCAAACCCTATCTGCTAAATAAAGCATCTATCGATTGAACCTCACTGCCTGCATCTGTCTCCCGTCCACAGTCGGCGTTACAGTTAGTGTAGCCCACATGGAGACAGCAGCTAGTGGGCCCGAACTCACCTCGACCATGGCGGAGCAGCTCGCCGAACTCCGCTCTCAGCTCCAGGAAGTGGCTCGGGCGGTCTCATTGTTGGCGGACAACCAGCGGTCACTTAACGCGCTGGTCCCATCGGTCAGCGACCTCACCCAACGCGTGTCCCAGCTGACGCCGTCCTCCATGGCACCGCCAGCCTCAGTTCCGCTCCCTCCTAGCCCGCCTAGGGCTCCTCACGCGGCGTACAGGATCGCTCTTCCAGGGACGTATGGCGGAGACCCGGAACGCTGCGAGGGCTTTCTCGTCCAATGCGGTCTCTACTTTGTCCACTCTCCCCCGGAATCCGACGCGGCTCGCATCGCCCTGGTGATCTCCCTCCTCTCCGGTCGAGCCCTGGACTGGGCCACAGCCGTCTGGAACCAACAAGGGGAAGAGACCCGTGATTACGATTGCTTCGTCACCGCTTTTCGGGCTGTGTTTCAACATCCCCGCGAGGGAAGATCCACAGGAGAGGTCCTTCTCACTCTACGCCAGGGACGCCGCTCTGCTGCCGACTACGTGCTTCACTTCCGCACCCTGGCGGCTCAAAGCGGTTGGAACACTCCTGCTCTACTCTCCGCTTTCTACCAAGGCCTGCGCCCCGAACTTAGGAGAGAACTGGCCGGGCGTGACCTCGATCTCTCTCTGGAGGACTTGATCACCCTCACCATTCGCCTAGACCAGCTTCTCACTCCTCGATCGACCTCCGCTCCTCGCCCTGCTCCCCGGGTTGCTCCCTCTGACTCCCGTGATCCCTCGCCTCCGGCGAAACCCATGGAGCTTGCTCGCACCCACCTGTCGTCCGAGGAATGCCGGCGCCGCTTCGAGCAGGGCCTTTGCTGCTACTGCGGCTCGGATTGCCATCTCCGTCCCGCCTGTGACCTCGCTCCATCCACGGGATCAACCCACACGCGTGCCAGGGATTCGGCACGCACACCCCGGGAACCCCCGGTTCTCTTGCGGCTCGCTCACACAGACGTTTCTCTCATAGCTCTGATCGACTCTGGTGCCCAGGGGAACTTCATCTCCAACCACCTCGTCTCCAAGTGGAAGATCCCTTGCACTTCTCTCCCGGTTGAACGCCGGATTACAGCGGCTGACGGACGTCCGCTCGGACGCAGGGACTGATCACCCGCGCTACCGCTCCTCTCTGCCTGCTCACCAGCGCCACCCACCAGGAGTCCATCGCTCTGCTGCCCGTGTGTTCCCTCGCCTACCCCGTCATCCTGGGACTCCCTTGGCTCCGCCGTCACGACCCTCTCATCTCGTGGTCTGCCCGGGAACTCGTCCGCTGGTCACCATGGTGCCACTGTCTGCTCCGTCCTGCCCTTCAGCTCAACACTCTCCTGGGGCCCGCAACTCTCCCGGATAACGTGCCCAACGACTACAGGGACCTGGCTTCGATCTTCGCGTCAGGTACGCCTCCTCCTCTTCCTCGCATCGCCCGTACGACTGCGCTATTGACCTCATTCCGGACGCATCGCTTCCCAAAGCCCGTCTGTATCCTTTCTCGGCGGCCGAAGAACAAACAATGTCGGATTACATCTTCTGAAATACCTTGACCTCGGCTTCATCCGTCCATCCACCTCCCCCGTCTCGGCGGGATTCTTCTTTGTGCCCAAGTGGGACAGCGGCCTCAGGCCCTGTATCGACTACCGTGGACTCAACCAAATCACCCGCAGATATGCCTACCCGCTTCCGCTGGTGCCCTCATCGCTTGAACAACTCCGCACGGCGCACTGGTACACCAAGCTGGACCTCAGGAATGCCTACAACCTGGTCCGTGTCAGAGAGGGCGATGAGTGGAAGACGGCTTTCAGCACCGGACACTGGCAAACGCTCCGTCATTCTTCCAGGCGTTCATGAACGACGTGCTTCGGGACATGTTGGGCAGGTTCGTTGTCGTCTACCTGGATGACATATTGGTATACTCACCAGATTACGCCACTCACGTTTCCCACGTCCGCCAAGTACTCAGCAGGCTCCAACACCACCACCTTTGCGTGAAGGCAGAGAAGTGTGAGTTCCATTCTCAGACTGTGCGTTACCTGGGCTATGTTATTTTCCCGGACGGGGTCGCCATGGACGGTTCCAAGCTCTCCGCAGTCCTCTCCTGGCCCGCGCCTACCACCGTCAAGCAGTTACAGCGATTCTTGGGCTTCGCGAACTTCTATCGCCGCTTTGTCAGGCACTTCAGCCGCAAGGTGGCACCCCTCACCGCACTTCTGCGAGGCAAACCCCGCTCTCTCTGTTGGTCTCAGGACGCCGACCAAGCCTTCAATGCGCTCAAAGCAGCCTTCACCAGCGCTCCCGTTCTTGGGCATCCCGACCCAGAGCCCCCTTTCGTCCTGGAAGTCGACGCCTCATCCATAGGGGTTGGTGCCATTCTCTCCCAGCATCTCGGGGATCCACCCAAGCTGCGGCCCGTCGCCTTTTTCTCGCGTTCGCTCACTCCCGCTGAATGCAACTACGACGTGGGGGACCGCGAACTGCTAGCCATCAAGCCGGCCCTGGAAGAATGGAGGCACTGGCTCGAGGGCTCCCGGCACCCCTTCACCATTCTAACTGATCACAAGAATCTGGAATACCTCCGTTCTGCCAAGTGCCTCAACGCTCGCCAGGCCCATTGGTCCCTCTTCTTCTCCCGCTTCGAGTTCTCTATCACCTACCGCCCGGGATCAAAGAATGTCAAGGCGGACGCCCTGTCTCGCAGCCTCGATCTCGAGCCCCTCGCCCCAGACACACCCAAGAGCATCCTCCCGGCCTCTTGCGCCATCGGTGCCATCACCTGGGACTTCGAGCGCGAGCTGGATGACAGGCTCTCCCGAGTGCGCGTTCCACCCAAGTGTCCGCCAGGCAAGAGGTTCGTGCCCTCCGACCTCCGTAGCCGTCTCCTCGCCTGGGCCCATCTCTCTCTGTGTTCTGGTCACCCCGGAGAAACACGCACCCATCAGCTTCTGGCGACGCGCTACTGGTGGGACAGCATGCGCAAAGATGTACACGACTACGTCTCATCATGCAGCGTCTGCGCGCAGGCTAAGACCCCTCGCACTCTTCCCGCGGGCCTGCTCCATCCGTTGCCCACGCCGGAACGGCCCTGGTCGCACATAGCACTCGACTTCGTCACGGATCTCCCACTCTCACGTGGATTCACCACCATCCTCTCCGTGATCGACCGCTTTTCCCGCGCGGTGCCCTTCATCCCGCTGCCGAAAATCCCCTCTGCACTGCAAACAGCGGAGCTGCTGTTCGAGCACGTCTTCCGCATCTTCGGCATCCCGGAGGATGTCCTTTCTGACCGCGGACCTCAGTTCTTCTCCACGGTGTGGCGGGCATTCGTGACAAAGCTGGGTGCCTCCGTCAGCCTCATCTCCGGGTACCACCCGCAGACCAATGGACAATGCGAACGGATCAATCAGGAGTTGAAGAAATTCCTCCGATGTTACTGCCTCCACAACCCGCATGACTGGGCCCAGTTTCTCCCATGGGCCGAGATAGCCCAGAACTCTCTGCGCCACTCCTCCACCGGCCTCACGCCGTTCCAGTGCGTCCTTGGTTTCCAGCCTCCTTTCGTGCCCTGGGATTCCACACCCTCTGACTCCCCGGCCGTCGACGACTGGTTTGAGCGCAGCGATGAAATCTGGAGCCAGGTCCATCAACGCGTCGAAAGAGCCATCCGCCGTTACAACACGCACGCCGACCGGCGTCGCCGCGCTGCTCCCGCCTTTCAACCAGGAGACCGCGTCTGGCTGTCGGTCCAGGGACTGCGCCAACCACAGGGAAGTACCCCTTTATCTCCCCGTTTTCTGGTACCTTATAAAATCATTCGTCAGGTCAATGAAGTCACCTATCGTTTGCAATTGCCTGCTCACTCATGCATCTCTCCTACCTTCCATGTCGCGCATCTGAAACCCTGGGTCCCCGGTCCATTGGCAGACTCCTTACCGGCTGACCAACCTCCGCCGGCCGATCCGTTGGAGGCTTCCACGTACACGGTTCGCCGCCTCCTGGACTCTCGCCGGCGCGGGGCACGTCTTCAATATCTGGTGGAGTGGGAGGGCTACGGCCCTGAGGAAAACTGCTGGGTGGACGCGAAGGACGTCCTGGACCCCCTTCTCACCCAGGACTTCCACGCTGCGCATCCTGACCGACCGGCGACCCGACCGCGCGGTCGCCCACGCACGTCCTCAGCTCCCCTCCGGTCCTCCGGCTCCCGCCGCGCTCCCGCCGGTACGAGCCCTTCGAGGGAGGGTACTGTCACGCCCCCTTCCAGCCTTGCCTCCAGAGCACGCAACCTGCCTCGCTCCTCATCACCCACATACTGATCACCTGCACCTGTTCTCACGTCCCGGACTTCCCTACATAAACACCACTTACCCACACACCACCGCTACACTACAAGGTATCCACCGCATACAAATAGCTCCTGCAAACCCCATTGCAGTCAAACCCTATCTGCTAAATAAAGCATCTATCGATTGAACCTCACTGCCTGCATCTGTCTCCCGTCCACACTCGGCGTTACAGCTCCATTGTAAAAATAACTATATAAATAAATCTGACTCAACTTGATTGATTTATCATCCATAGAATAGTTGTACTGATAAACATTAAATCTTATTTTTTAGAATGGGGCTTTCAGTAAGTTACTGTGAAGTAGCATGACTGGTAATTATTTGGTTTTAATGCCAAATTGTGTCATTTCTGTCCAACGATGATACGAGTCGTAATGTAACATCATTAGCAGCGTACTTGTGGTTTCATAAGGTCTTTAATCTCATAAAACAGTTGCCGTTTCATTTGGGATGAGCACTCGAACAAATAAGATTCACGTAAACAAATCCAGCGTCATACCTCCATCACGAGAGAACAGGCTGGATACTTGTGTAACGATGGAGTTTTTCAGATTCCCCGCCCCTTCCAGAACATCACTGGCCAGTTCAGTAGGACTTTCAGGAATCCAAACTAAGACGTTCAGTGCACCCAATGAGTAGCATGGCAAATATATTATATAATTTTTAAAGTATAACGTATACTAATGTACCTTTAATATCGGTGAACAGCCCAAAAGTGTAGCTTAAGACGGTCTGGGTTACGTTCGACATATATGCGGCTCCATCACCCACCAGTTCCAAAGGATTGAGGATCAGTGTCTCCAGCAGGTCTAATCAGCACAGGGAGGGAGAGATTTAGAGAGTGCGTAGAGCTTAAATTATGGTAACGTTGTAGTAAGGATGCTGTGAAAGGTTGTTGTTAGTTTATATCCCAAGACTACAGCTGTACACAATGTCAGCTTACTCCTATTTCCACCCCATCCTGTCTTTGTTCTGTCTCTAATTGTGTTTCAGTTTGTGCATTTAAACCTTGTCTCTTTTTGTCTACCTGCAAAACCTTGCCTTCATGTGTCATCATTTTGACACTGCTCTGACCTCTGCATAATTATTTATATTTATATACAGCAGATTAAGCCAAACAGGCAACAGTTCCCACTTGTTCAATGTTTTAACTTCTCCCTGTGAGCTTATTGTATTGGCATTGCTGCACTGCTCTAATTCTGGTTGTGAGATTTTAACACTGTGAACTTTTTAACCACAACGCATTTTGACTGGATTCATGACTCTAGATGTTTTCCACTGCGGTGTTTGTATTGTTTAAGATTTACCTTCAAACAGATGGAACACATATCCAACCAAGCTCCTGAAACAATCAATCACATCATCTAATGCACCAGTTGGCCACGTTTAAGAAAGAAGTGACTTCAACTCCTGTGGGGAGAAAAAAAAATTGGGGCATAAAAACACTTGCAAATTGGGGGAGGAATAAAATAAACTAAGGGGGATATAAGACAGCAGGTCAAAATGTTATCAGAAAGGTGGAACGGAAAAAATAAAAAATAGTTATATACGCACTGGCAATCAAAGTATTCCTGAAAGAAATGTCACAGATGTTGTCCGTCCACTGATTGACCGCAGCCATCGGATCAGAGAATTACCGTCGGGACGAAACTCTGTCACCATAAAAATACATGCAGTGAATTCAAACCGTGTGTACTCCAGTGGGTCAAAAACCAGCTTCTGCAGAGTCTGTTTGCTTACCATGAGGATCATTCAAAATGTCATTTATTTGGCTTCATTTTGACTGCGATTCTCTCAGTCAGCTTCGTTCATGGCTGCCGTTTTAGGATCGGAGGCTTACATTCTGTAAACCTATAGCAAACGGGGAAAAAATAAAAGGATCAGAACGAATTCCGGTAACTATCGAGCATCTCAGAGCTGACCAACCAGCGTGTTTGGTCTCTTACTCGTCAGCCTGGTCGTCGGTCACAAAGTCGAACATAAAAAACTCAGCTGCTGACCAGCAGATCCAGGAGAGCGATGATGAATCGCCCACTGTGCAGGACGAGCCAAACCCCTCAATATAAAGCCTTGATTTACAGCTTCAGGAGGGCTCGGGCGTATGACGTCTTCGTCGTGGCCGTTCCATAGACATGGGCTCTGCTCCCGGACCTTTACAGGACAGTTAGACAGAAGATCCTGATATTAACCATGTGATCAGGTCCAACTGTCTGTTGTTTCATCCATCATAAAAAGAGAGCTGGTTAGAGTGTCTAGTTATTATTGGTTACCGCCCACTATAGCAGGGATCCAAGTTTCAGGTCGTTGCATTGAGAAAGTAATGGCACCAGGAATGCCACTCTAGAATGAGCGTGATGCCGCTAGGCAAGGTTCTGCTGCGAAACCTGGGTCCTAGGCGTTCATGTCAAGATTCAACTTTGACACTCTAAACATCTTTGGCTTTGGTTTTAGAAGTGTCATGCAAAAATAGAGTTGAGATATGACACTGAACGTTACTTATGTCCACTTGCTAACTACTTTACACCATTCTGTATTTAAAATGAGAATAAACAGAAAGCTAAAAAAAACAGTGATGCTTAAAGCTGATTTAAAGTACTTGGAAACAGATTCTTGGTTATACAGACTCGTTACTTAATATTCTACTAAAAACTAAAGAAGGAACTGATTAGGACACAAACAAGACCTGGCTGATCGAATGGCATTTTTTTGGTTATGGGGAAAATGTGTAGTTTTTATTGTTTTTTGTGAGAACCTCAGAGTAGTTGTTCCGTTATTCGCTCTTAGTGGTAAGAAGTAGGGGTGTGTGATATGTATCATCTATGATAATATCTGAACTGTTGCTATTACAATGTGAGAGCACACAGCGCTAGGACCTCACTAGCATATGCAGTACAAAAAAAGTCTGAGATTCAGGAATCTCACAGTTGAAAGATGAAACAAAACTAAAGATATTCTTTATGCCTAAACATTTTATTCACCATTTTGCAATTGAAACTTGGAATCAAGAATTGATAAGCACTATCGGAATCAATAAAATGCAACGCACACCCATGCAATTCAACTGCTGAGAGATCGGTTTCTAAGAACTTTTGAATTGCTTTAGAAGCATCGGGAAATTTTTTTGGGGGGGGGAGGGGTTTTTGGGGGGGGTGGGGGGGGTTTTTTTGTTTTGGGGGGGAGGGGGGGGGGGAGGGTTTTTGTGTGTTTTTTTTTTTTTTTTTTTTTTTGGAATTTTCTCAACCACAATCCCAGCAAATATCAAGATATCAATTTTTTGTAGGAAGTAAGTTGAATGAACACTGCAGCTCTCCAGTTCATGTCAACCAACTGATAAATGGTACGAACACACAAAAAAAGACGCTCAGGACAAGTAGAGCCGATTTAAATGTCAACAAAATGTAGCTTAGAAAAACTATAAAGCTTTAAACTTTAAATTATAAACAGCAGGAATAGAAAAAGGTTTCAAGAAAATAGGACATGTCCGAAGTCTGGATCTTTACCTCTGTCAAAGCCTCATTTAAAAAGATCTCACAATCAATAGCCTGTAACGCTGTATCCACACTGAGATCTGTCAGTCCACCAAACCGTATAGACTATGAACAAATGGCGGTACCTTCAGGAGCTTTAGTCATGGTGTAACCTGGTGCGATCACGATCCAGTCCTGTTGGAACCGTTCCACTAAGTAAACGCCGTTCTTCTTGTTTGTCCCCCATACAGTCCACAGGTGAAACGTTGAATTAAAACCCTAATTTTTCACAGTGTTCGGTCAGTGATCATGGTGGAGGGCAGTGTGGGGAGATGGTGACGGGGGGGATCTAGGACGGGGAACGCGACGCTGTGCTTAAACGGGCAGGCAGCAGACGCGCTTGCTAATAATTTTAACCGTGTAATCGGCACCTCACATGGCTATAGGGCAAGAAAACATGCGGCGGAGCTTCAGGGTAACCTTATCCACAGCGGGCTCGGGTTATTCTTAGCCTGCGTTCCCTCCACCAGCTGCTCTTGCCTGGCCTTTTTAGGCTGCCGGAGGAGGGCTGTGAGCTTGTCAGGCATAATCGAGAGTAGACACAGAATGGATCATTAGATTTAAGTCCCTATCATCAAAATATTTGTTTAGGTTACAGACACAGCAACACTGCTACCAGACTGCTTTGACTAGTATAATAAGGGACTAGGGTTAGATAAAGCTGTATTAATCTGTCAGCTATATCTTTGTGACTGGTATTGGTTAACCTTTAATCAGAAGGAAGAACTATGTTTTGCCTTAGCTCTGGCGAGTCTGGTTACCAGATGTTTTAAAATCTTTATAAGGCAGAATGACATCAGTTTAGATCAAATCTAATTTGAAGGGTGTACACACAAGTCAAAAAGAAAAATATTCAGCGTATTAGTTCATAGAAATGGGAATAGAATGATGAATATAAGGGGTGTGGAAAGCAGAGAAGAAAATGAGTCAGTAAGAAAGAATGAGATCAAGAAGAAGGTTTAAGGCTTAAGAAAAACAAAACAAACTTCACTGTAAACCCTGAACCGTTTGATCATGATTTGAGATGTTACTAGATCCGAGTACAAACATAACCTTGCCAAAATGTGGACTTGGTAAATCTGTAATCTGTAAATCTTTCGCCGATAAAAACAGCCTGACGATCATTTTTGTGTTTCACCTCTTCAGCACCAAGCCTTTTGCATGTATAGCTCTGGAATAAATTAAGATATCACAATTATCAGTTTCTCTGGTTTTACTGTTTGCCTGAACTGCATGTGTTTGAGTAAAAATAAAATTTTTGTTTTATTCTATATATTACTGACATTTTCCAAATAAAAATATTCATTTGCAACAATCAGAGCAAGAGCATTTATTTGCTCCAAATGAAAAGTAATCAAAATAATAAAGACCTCTATTATACGAATAATATAATAATGTACAAATAATACAAATAATAATAGAAAGAAAACAAGTTTATATTCATTTATTAAGCAAAACAATACTCACGTTCTAACTTAGAGAAGTTCAGAAATCAATATTTAAACCCCAGCTTTCACGTATCCTGTATTTTTTCTCAGGTGATCGCCTAATCAGTAGCTCATTAAGTAGAATCAGGTGTGTCTGTGTTGGCATTCATCAGATACTGGAATGGAACTGCTGCTGTACATTTAGAGAAGTTGATTTCTAGAAAATTTGGAGTGGTCTCTGAATATTTTGAGGAATGTGATTTGCTATCTCTGCCTGTGTGGGGGCCTTGGACAACGTGTGTGCAAACAGTATAACACAAAAAGACCAGCAAATGTGTTGGTTCTAGTCAGAGTCAGTTCTAAGGTTGTGTGCAGGCTGGTCATTTACAGATGAAAAAATGCATCACAGAGGACTTTCTTGCTCTGTGAAAGCTAAATCTTTGCCGTTTTTGCTCTGAAATGATGCTTCAGATCTTACTGAAGGTTTGAGTCATGGCCTTGATAGCATTTTGGATTAAGAGCCTGCACTGTGTCCAATGTGTTCAATGGAAACGTTTCCAAATGTGGTTGCGAGTGGTTATTCAAGATGAGAAAACAGCGGTGGTGTGGAGGAGCTAACAGGTGGAGTTGTGTTAACTGAAATGGCTTTATTAAACACAAAAAATGAACAAAGAAAATGGTACCAAATGAAGTAAACATCAGAAACTGCACACTCAGGGTCAGGGGACAGTGCCTAAGGGTGCTGGCTCTGGGCACAGGCCTCTTCATTGCACCAAATCCTATTTAAAGGCCAGGTTCCCATTTAGCATTCTTTAATCAAGTCTCGTAGGATACATTTACGTCTAGGACTTCCCAACTATTTATAACCAGCAGGCTAACGAGCTGAGATTGGAACAACATGCGTTTGTCAAAGGAACAGCCCTCATCTGCAGTATTCCTAAAAAGTCTAGGCCTACAGTAAGCTAAACAGTTCCACTTTACCCCCGTTGATCCTGGTTAAGGTTCCAGGACGTGTCGCGGAATTCAACGGATGCAACAGAAGTACAACCAGGACAGGGTTTATGGGTGGATCTAAGGTCAATGCAACACTTTCACACCATAAACTACTTATGATTAAAAGTTATAATTATTCCTTTAATAACCTTCAACAAACTAAATCCCAGTAGACCACTGATGACTTTGGATTCAAGCCATCTTCATCTAAGAGGTACAGATGTCAGGATGTCCTGCTCTTAGAAGAACAAGCTTAAGCTCAAATTAAAATCTGATTTTCCACCAGTTTGACTGTAGAAACGTTAGATAAGTAAGAATTGGGAGTTTTGTTTGACTCTTACCTGTGTGTACCACAGATACCGGTCACTGCCCTTCCTTGTACGCTAGCGTTTTGGACCGGTGCGCCACTCAAGCTCAAAACATTTCTACGTTTTCTCAAGGGTCCAAAAAGGGCATGTTGGTGGTGGTGGGGCCGACCTGCACTCTGAATCTTCTAGTCAGCATTCCAGTAATTTAAACACAGCCCTGGTGTCCTACTTTAACGAGAAACCAAAACAAAAGAGTGGGCTTGGGTACGAGTCTTTATTCTACAAATGTCTGCGCATAAATGAAACCAAACCATTAAATAAAACACAAGGTTTATGAATGAATTCTAATCAATCATGTAATAAAGTGAAACTCATGAGGTTGGACTCGGATCCGTGTCCGAACGGCTTACTATAGCACACTATTCTATCCAAGACCTTCACATTGTGTGAAAATCCGGACCGCTCCGCTTAACTGTGTCTGACGGACACAGCAACTTATGAAACAACATCTTTACACTGTAAGGTTACGGGAGGACTGAGCCAGATTGCGTTTCATATCTGTTTATAGTGTATGTGAGACAGAAATAAGGGTCAGAAACAAAGAGGCCAAGAAGCGCAGTGGAGTTAACGTTAGTTCATAAAAAAATTTCCCCCTTTATGTAGTTCTTATGTTATTTAATGGCACGTTATAACGCATTCAAATGGTTTGCTTATATTCCTCTGACAACAGGATGAGGTTAGCCATTTATTTTATTGGATCTTCTTCGCTAGAGATGCAGGTAGAGTCAAGCGTAATGCCCACACAGCCTGATTACTATATCGATGCATAATTACTCTATCGTTAATCCAAAGTGACTAAATAGAAAATGCACTCGTTTTAACTAACAGGAGAAATAAAACAAAAGAAATAAATGGAGACACTGAGCTTTTGCTAAAAGCAGGTGCAACTCATAAGGCTGAGCAGAGTCACTAGCGCCGGTGCAGACACCATGTCCTTCGGTGAAGAGTCACAACGTGTAGTGTCGGGGAAAAGCGAGCTAGGCGTGTGCTGCGTTATTACCTCGAACGAAACAAACAGGGGGACGTCAGAAACAGAATAAATAATCAACAGGAGCTTAAAAAGAGGCTAATCAATACCTGATTTCCAGAATCAATTCGTTTTGGCCTCAGTATTCATGCTTTCTCTTGAGCAACGATGTAAAACAAACAAACAAACAAACAAAGAAATGGCATTATAAAAAGTAATAAAGCCTAAAACTAAAACGGGGGGGTCAGTAAACACGATCATATTTACACTAAATACAATTTTCATCCATGATTCTTTTTAAAACACTTTGCGAGAGCCCACGGTGTCCCCCAAAAATGATTTGGCTTTAGAGAACACACTTTAGGAGACGCGTCCCTTTCGATGGAAGATGAAGCGAGTCGAATACTGGATCGAGATGGAGCGAATCTGGAAGCTTTAGTCGTGCATCGATTCAGTGGTCGCTGATGCCGTTTCCTCTGCTCTGCTCTGCTCTGTAGGTCTGAGGAGGTTTTCAGTTTTACTCTCTAATAGTAGCGAGTCAAAATCTCCGCACTCGTGTTCTGATCTAAAATAACAAGATTAAAGCACGAGTCCAGAGCCTTGACGCGCTACTACTAGCAGTGCGGTTTTTGCCTGGCCCGTTTAGAGGTTGTCTCCGGGTTGGTACTGGGGCTCCGTGGCAGTGAAGTAGTCCTCCAAAAATGCCTGAAGGTACTCGAACGTGGGCCTCTCCTCAGGATCTCTCTTCCAGCACTGCAGCATGAGCTCGTGCAGGGAGATCGGACAGTCCTGAGGACACGGCATCCTGTAGCCGCGCTCCACCTGCTCCAACACCTCCCGGTTATTCATCCCTGAGAAAAAAATATATACGGCAATCAGCATATCCTGCCTTTAAAAAATTCGGAATCGTCATTCATTAAAATGGTATTACTAAAGCACCTGGTTTGAATAGTGACCCGCCCCTTTAAAATAACTTACTCAGGTACAACCAATCAGCTTCCAGATCACACACCAGACTAACTGTGGTGGTTTTGATTATTTCAGAATAAACCAAGCGTTCATTGTGGATCCAAACCTAGGAGTTCACGATAACACCATGGTTGGAAAGCTGCTTTCTAAAAGGGCTCAGGGATAAAGTTGTAGAAAGGAACAAGATAGGACAAAGTTACACCCAGAGTAACTTTCAACATATTATTAAGAAGTAAATGTGTAAAGGACTGTGCCAAACTGTTAGGCCACCATTAGATTAGATATATCATTGTTTTACATTTACATTTACAGTATTTAGCAGACGCCCTTATCCAGTTGGTACAGTCTTACAATCCAAGCAATTGTGGGTTAAGGGTCTTGCTCAAGGACCCAACAGTGGTAGCTTGGCAGACGTGGGATTTGAACCCTGGACCTTCTGGTCCAGAGTCCAGTACCTTACCCGCCCAGCTACCACAGTCCCCGCACTGGTACAGTGACCATATATAATTATTTCTCCGTCTCTTTATTAGAATACAACCAGAAAATACAAGAAGTATGTATGCAGTATTAAAAATTTGAAAACTGTAGCTTCTAGAGGCTACAGTGCCATGTATTTAATGTGAACAATAGCAGCCTGACAGCTTTATCAAAATCCCAGGTAGACCCTTTTACAATCCAAAGAAGGGTAGTTTTTTTAAGAACGGGAACAGGGTGAAAAGCTTATGCTAAACCTCACAAAGATTGGGATGAAGATCAGTGGAAAACAGGATTATGGGGTCACGAATCAAAGTTTGACATTTTTGTGTCTAGTTATCTATGTAATCTAGTGGTGGCCTAAGACTTTTGCACAGTACCGTACATCACCACCAACACCCTGCCTAAATCTGGATGACTGAGCCTGTAGGACATTGACCAGAGAAGCTTCCATGAGCCCAATGGCAACCGTGAAGGACCCATAACCCTTTATAGCTGAGATTGGTCTGTGTGTGGGGTAAATGGGGTACGGATATTTTCTATAGGTACTGTAGTGTAAAAGTTGAAACGTCAGAGCAGAGTACCATTCTTATCAACTTAATCAAGTCCATCAGTACCCTGTCCCACTTCACCAGTTACACTAAAAAACTATAAACACAAAAATAATATGAGACTGAATGTGGCATGTTTAAGTTAGACTTCAGTGCATTTAACATTTACAAACTCTGGAGCAAGCTTTAAGTACTCTGTAAGCGTGCATTACTCTGTATATTGTGTATTCGGAGTATTACTTTCTGGGTGCTGCTGTAATACGTCACACTATCGACATAATTTCTTTCATTCTCCATGCCTTACCTCTTAACTCATAACAGCCATAAAGTGTCCCATATTAGAAATATTAAACAACAGTATCGGTGTTAAGTATGATTTAACACTGCTTCGTTTTTGATGAACAAATCATTTTTAGGAGAAGTCTATAAATGAATCAGAAGCCCCTAATCTCCGGAAATGAGGGATTCACAAAACAGGATTAACTAAAGAGGGTTTTATCACCTAGAGTTAGATCCTACAGGCACATCTGCCCTGAGCGTTCAGGGGCGTTTCCGTTCATGGCTGGAGGTTTTCGTAATCGTTCTCAGCTGTGACATTTCCCGAGAGTATTACGGAAATACCGAGGAAAAATAACACACAATCTTTCACACACAGCTCTCGGCGTAGCGTGACAGAAACTCTGTCTCACCCGGATACGGCACACGTCCTTTGGTCACCAGTTCGGTCAGCAGAATCCCAAACGACCACACGTCTGATTTAATGGTGAACCTCCCGTACAGGGCGGCTTCAGGCGCCGTCCACTTAATAGGGAATTTAGCACCTAAAAGAGGACAGAGGATGGGGTTCAGACAACAAAACAGTCAGGTTTATACCTAGGGGATACAGTACTCCCCCTAGTGACTGCAGGGTGATATTACAGTAGTTTCTAAGGCACGCGGTTCTGCCAGATAACGGAATACATCTTGCTTAGTCGATAAAATCAGATCAAATATTTGTGTGTTGTATCTTCATCTTTATTTTGATGCAATATTTCTGCAACTGGCTAATCCACTCGTTATCCAAATCTTTATATGATTTTAAAAAACGAATGCTCTTCCTCACCCTGTCGCGCTGTGTATTCGTTGTCCTCGATCAGCCTGGCCAGGCCGAAGTCCGCGATCTTGCATACTAAGCTGTCACCCACCAGGATGTTGGCTGACCTCAGATCTCTGTGGATGTAGTTCATGCGCTCGATGTAAGCCATGCCAGCGGCGACCTGTAACACGTTGGGTTTAATACAGACCCGGTGTTTTTTTAAGATGATCTGCATTTTCAGACTTTCTTACCTGGGCTGCCATGTCTACGAGGTTGGGCAGTTTAAGGCCCCGTCCTTCACCGTCCTTCAGAAAGTCCAGTAAGCTCCCTGAGGAGGGTTTAAACACGATCAGTCATACAGCCTGAAAGTAAACACTGACTTTGAAATGCATTTGATGTAACTGCAGTGAAGGTCGGCTTCTGATCTTAGACAATTAGCCCTGGCACTTTTGGCGTTCCAGCGAGTTCTCAATACTGGTTGGACATTGAGAGTAAATGGGGTATCAGTCCTACCCATTCTACTACCCCATTTGTGTACGAAACGAGAATCCAAAAACGTACGCTTATATCATTCTGTTCACTAATTAGAAGGGGTGTCCACACACTTTTGTGTATACATCATAGTGTACATCTCCAGACCTTAGAATGTCTTATAACTTATAGCTATTTAGATAGCTGTGATTTCCCACCAGTAATAGCAAATACAATCTAGCTGCCAGGATCTTCCTGCAATCAGAACTGACACAAGTAAAGCGTAGGACGTTTGAGCAAAAATGTTAACCCTCAGCTGCTTAGCTGTCTAATCAATTAGTACAGCGGAACCTCGGAATTCAAACTTAATTGATTCCGGAAGGGCGGTCAAATCGAAACGAATTTCCCCATAAGAGGTGATGTTAATAGGATTATTCTGTTCCCGACTCCCTATCAATAAAGACATAACATAAGCGAATATAAAGGGAAACTTTGTAGCCATTGAGGCAACATGGACTAATAGAATAAACAGTACCTATACAACATCATCTTCCATCTTCTTTTGGGTTTCGGAATTTTAGTTTGAATTTGGGAGCAAAAAAAGAGATTCGAACAATACCGTTCAACGTCTGAAATTTTCTAGCGAAGAGCAGTTCGAATTCTGAGGTTCCACTTTTTGGCGCTTACTGTACTTCGGCAGATTTGAAAAACATTTCCGCTGTACTCCAGTATTTCTTTTCCCCTGACTTTCACGTTTACTCACAACACAGACTCTTCAGCACATCCTCCTACGTAATCTGGTTACCCTGGTTATGACAAAGCAAGCCTATGCAGGTTCGCATCAACAAAACTGTTTGAAGTAAAACGTCCATGAACAATAACACGGATTTACAGAGCAAATGCGCTCAAGATGCACGTGATTCCACCAGTTCCTCAAGCACTTGTTTGGACGTAGGCCATCCGTGGCCATATCTGCGTAAAGAATTTCCTTACAAGGAGGAAAAAGTCCTATGTAAGTTCATATGTATTCCAGAAAGACGTCTGGCTTTAAACCGGTTTACCAGATCTGAAGCTCAGTCATAACTGGTGGAATAATTCATATAATGAGGGATCAATGTTTCACTCTCACCTTTGCCCATATATTCTGTGACGATGTAGATGGGCTCTTCAGAGACGACAGCGTACAGCTGCACTAACTTGTCATGTCTGAGTTTCTTCATGATCTGGGCCTCCTCCAGGAACGACTCTGGAGACATCGTGCCCGGCTTCAAGGTCTTCACCGCCACTTTAGTGGTGCCGTTCCAAGTACCTGCAAATTATTGGGAGATAACGACTGAGAAGCAGCCAAGCGTTTAGCACACGGAGACGCAAATCCCCCAGAGACCCGGAATAAATCAGCACTAATTCACATCAAGATTTTAAAAGGACAAAAGAGCTGGCAGATTAAACAGAGTCCTGGATTAAACCAGTCATTAGAGATAATCCAGTGAAAATCTCTCAGCCTGGCCTGAACCTGTCGAAAAAAGCCTATTAAATTAATACCTACCCATCCAGACCTCTCCGAACTGGCCGTTCCCCAAGCGCTTGATGAGCTGTAGCGACTCCCTCGGGATTTCCCACACGTCTTTGGTTTTGACAGACAGATCGGCAAGGCGAGGCATGCCTTTGTGGCAGGGGACTATCAGGCGACAACATAGCCCTGCAGCTCTCGCTGTAAGTGCACACAAACAGAAACCATGAAGACGTGCTGGATTTCCACAACGACAAAAACAAAGGTCGTCCTGTCAGGAACTGGCACTCATTATGTCTCTCGCACGTCGTCCGCGAATTCAATATTGTATTCGGTCACTTGACTCGGTCTTACCAGAATAATGATGAACGAGCTGCTGCAGAGTCTCGAACTGAGCGCGAGTGGTGATGTAGTAGCCTCCGTTATCGAGCTTACGGATCTTGTAGTGTTTCACATGATCGCCCTTGACGTCGTCCCAGTCCTGTATGGATAAGGAATATGCGCCTGAAAGACACAGGACAGAACATAATAAACGAGGACTCACAAAAAGACAGTCTCCAATAGATACGATGGATTGCTTTTGTTATCTGAGAACAGCAATGTGAAATCTGGTTCACTTAATGCACCAATTATAAATAAATAAAAAAAACATTAAAACCACGCACATAATTAATTACATAACGATTATCTGGATGCAGTAGCACATCTCAAGCTCTAGTGGACTTGGGAGAAATGTTCAGGAGTACAGAAACCAGAGAAACTTTAACTGGCAACTGGGTCGGGACATCTCCTAAACATCTCCCGCAATGGGCATTGTCCAAACTGGACCTCCGAGCAAATGAAGAAGGTGGTCTGGTCTGATGAGTCACATCTTCTTTTCCATCATTTGGACGGTCGGGGACGTTGACAGAAATGAGGCTCAGACTCAGAGTGAGACCAGAAATCAAGCAGGAATTGTGTGTGATGTACAAGGCAGCAAGTTTTGTCAGTAAAGCGATCAACAGATCTTAAGAAAGCTCCTGGTGTAGTCGATGTGATTATTTTAGCATATACTGCATTTCAAAGTCTCTACAAAAGCATTTTGTTGCCGTTTAATTCCGGGGTTGCCAGATCCCGTGAGAAAAATAAGCAACGGATCAATGGATGAAAGTCCAAAAACAGCCAAGTCACACAATCACAAGCCAAAGATTGAAATCAGAGTACTCAATATAAGCTCACATGCACTGAGAAACCTGATTACCGAAATAAAACCCAGCTCTATTTTATTGGATTTCCGATCTGGGAAATCAGAGCATGCTGTTTACACGGCCTCCTGAATAGTCGGATAACTGCAGAATTCTGATTATGATCGGATTATTAGGTTCATGCACACCATCAGCCAATCGCACGCCATGACTGCTTTTCATTGAGGATTGAACCGAAGTTACACGTGCATGTCAATTTTACAACCTGTGTGACATCATCCACATAGTGTTCAAGGCCCCACCCATCCCCCCACCTTTGGGACAACATCTCTTCTCTTTATATGCTAATTTGAGCATACAGACTACAGCTCAAACTTGCCAAACCCGTTCTAAAACAGGTGGGGACATGGCTGGAGGAAAGGGGGGGGGTAAGCTCCGAGTCTGTTTGAGAATAATAACTGGGATGGGTTAAAAAAAAAACCGGCTGCTCTTTACTGTAACAGGATTGGCTAAACTGATGAACATGCTGAAAATCCACCACCACCAAGGTCCCACTTCCACAGAACCAAGTGTGGTTTCTCAGTAACTAACCCCTTGTAGCTCTCTCACTATGAATACTGAAGGAATTTCAGTGGAATACATAAATACCAAAAATCCTCCCTCTCTTGACTCCCTGTGATTTGCATGTCAGATCTGAACTGAGGCCTTCATCTCATCTTGTCCATAAAAATACCGTTCATTGATATTCAGCCTTCATCCCGATTTCCACTGGTCTGGATGCTGGGCTTCCTAACTCAAAGACCACAGTCTTTCAGGATCAGCAACACCTCCATCAGCGGCACAGGCGTCCCCTGGGGGTGTGTGGTCAGTCCACCGCCATTTACCCTGCTGACTCACAACCGCTCTAATGCATCATAGTTTTTCCTCCCGACACAACACTGGCGAGTCTCATTAACAACAACAATGACTCAGGAGGCAAGAGATTGTTATAAAAACAAAACGTGCAGAGATAACTGACTCGGAGAACCGGTTACATATCAGCCGATCCACTACTGAGCAAAAAAAAAAAACAAAGCCAAGCAGCTGCTTGATTTCATGCCGAGAGAGAATAACCTCCCCCATCCCATCCTCGCTACGTCTTACAAAGGAACTAGAGACACCCAGAGCAGTTGTTTTCGTCAGTCTCGAGACAATACCAAAAATGAAGCGAAGGAGCCCAGTTTAGCACCTCTAATCCTTTTCAGGGTCGTCTGGATCCTGTCCCAAAATTAACTAGGTGCAGGCAGAAGTATAACATAAAAACACCACCTGACTTTCACATTGGAAACCCAGATCTCAGGCACTCAGGAGCTCAAGGCACCACAGCACAAGTAAAAGCCTCCTAACCCTCCTGTCTGCCCAAATGCAACCACACTGAGACAAAAAAAAGCATTAAAGTTCACAGCTCCTTTTCCCTTCCAATGCCCCATTCTTAATGCCACAATCTCAATCTCTATCCTCTTCTCCTCATGAGGGAAACCAGCCCGACCGTTTCAGAGTTTCAGGCCACAGATGTTCTCAAACCAGCTGTGAGAAATAACCCTTTCAGCGGGTCCCGGGTCTGCCCTGGGATGTCTCAAAATGCTCCAGCAGGGAGATGCCCAAACCACTTACCAGGCTCCTCTTAATCCAAAGGAGCAGCGTTTCTACTCCAGTTCCCCCAGATTGACAAATTCCTCACCGTCATGGAGAGTAATCTCAGAAACCCCGCGCAGGAACCTCATTCCTGACTTTTGTACCCGTGACCTCATTCTTTGGGTCACCACCCAAAGCTCTTGACCATAGATTGAACGACATAAAGAGATTTATCTGAGGACTAAAGCTCCTGCTTCACCACCACTCCATTCTTAATGCTTTATTACTTAGGCAGATTTGTTGTCAGCCATGTCTCCTGTTCTTGTAGTTCCACTTATGAGCGTGTTGTGCATCACAATCCTGGACGAATGATATTTCCATCCTGTTTGCCTTAACCTGAGATTTTAAATGACCCAGATGACTGAAACCCATCATAGCCATAAATAAGAAGCCCACAAGTCTAAAGAACTTTAGTATTCTTTTAACAAAAAGAGGGAATGATGTACATGCATGTTACCTTTAGTGGTTTCACTCTCCCTTATGAGAAAAGTGCCCCGGGGATTTCCGTTAGACAGCAGCTGCCTCTCTGCATCCTTACGACCAAGTTTCCCAAAGTACCAGCTGCAAAAGCACAGATAATCATGTCAACTCTTATTTTTATACCACTTTTTTTTTGTTACAGGTGTAAACATGATGATTTAGATCCTGATTCTGGAAGAGCCATTACATGTTTGCATTACTCTCTAAACAAGAATTACACAGGAGGTCAAACATAACCAACTCCAGCTTAGAAACGATTTAAGCAATGTATCAATATTTCTGAATTCAGTGCAACAAAGTCAGAGTCAGATTTATTTCTGCAGCACTTTTTACAATGGAGCATCGTCTCCATCATCTAAGTGAGCAAGCCTAGGGTGACAGTGGCAAGGAAAAACTCCCTTAACTTTATAAGGAAGAAACCTTGACTCAAAAAAGGGACCAAACCATCGTGGCCTAGATATTATATGTAACTAAAGTTACCTAATTCATAAGCTTATAGTAATTATTTGAATTTACATTTACAGCATTTAGCAGACGCCCTTATCCAGAGCGACTTACAATTACTACAGTCTTACAATCCAAGCAATTGTGGGTTAAGGGTCTTGCTCAAGGACCCAACAGTGGCAGCTTGGCAGAGGTGGGATTTGAACCCTGGACCTTTTGGTCCATAGTTCAGTATCTTAACTGCTAGGCTACCACAGTCCCTGAAATAAACATAAGTCCAATACAAATAAAAAAATGTATGTAACAGTTAAAATAAAATACGATAACAAATAGACTAGGGCTGTGCTAAAATATCGACACAGCAATATATCACAATATTTATTTTCCTGATGTACTACATTGATTTTCAGATCAAAATATCGATTTTCTGAAGCAGGAAAATTTTAAATGGGGTGTACACTACTCTCCGCTCCTGTAGATGGCGCAGTACAGTGTTGTGACTCAATTATCAGTGTGACGTGATGGATTGGGAGGACTCAGATCATACACCATAACTCGTATTTCAGCTGTTTTAATATTTCAGAGAACTATGTGTTGTGATATAATCGTATCGTGAAGTCCTTTCCAATACCCACCCCTAATATAGACTATACAATATTATACAGAATATAAGACATAAGATTATACCTTAGCCTATACGACAATGGTGTATATAAAAGAAGTATTGGATAAAATAACGCAGAGACAACGACAAACAACAAAAGTGACGCATGATCTTTAAAATATACATCAGGAATGAGCTGAATAGTATTTACTGTGTAATAGTCTTTACTTCAACTGAGTCTACACTGCGTTTGAGGTACAGATTCTGTACCCATTACACTGTTCGGTCCCATTATAGGGCGTTTCGAAATTCTCCTTAAAGGAAAGCCACTAAAATAGTCGGTTTGACCCGCACTGAACTCACTCTTCAGCCTGGATCGAATCGACTGGAGCCACGTAATTGCTGGGTATGTATCCAGTTCCACCTGTAGTCAGGGAGCGAGCCTCCCACCAGTCTCCTTCCCTGCAAGACAGCAACAGGAACACACATCGTTTTATAAACAAACCAAAAGCACGAGGAACACAGTTCTGCTGCGCAACCCCGAGACTCTGCGAGTGGAAGAGTGGACGTGTCTCACCGCCAAGGTTTTACCACAAAGGATAAACAAGGCAGGAGCTGCTGATTTTACCAGAAGATCTGACTCAGTGGATCCTCTAACTGATAAAGTTTACTGAATTAAGACATGTAAGAGCCTGTAATGCCTTAGTAGGTCATGTCCATGGAACCTCCAGTTTAAAAGAGGAAGAAGGAGTTTATCTAAATATCGTTTTCAAGGCCACCCAGCCCACAGAGAAGCCACTGACTGGACTCGAAAAAACTTATCCATTTTTGAATTCTGTTTTTTTCTGGTCAGGGATGAGGTAGGAATAAAAGTGCAGATGTAAGCCCCGAGTCAGGCATAGCACATCCCCAAAATGGTGTCCCCTCCCTCAGAAACGATCCCCAACTCAGCCGGAAAGCGCCAACAGGGGTCGCTCCAGGGACTGGCTACCACATTAGGCCAGCGTTTATGCAACGTAGAAACATTTTGTCATTTAACGTTATTTAAATCAGCAGTGAGTATTAATGGTTATACTATTTATTAGAGGTATAACGATGCGCATATTCGTACGGAAAGGACAGCAAATAAAGCCATACTTCTTTACCAGCTGGTTTATATGTTTCCAAGTTAAATCTGTTATAAATCCAGTGGACAGATGTTTGCATGCTTTCTCACCGTGCCGAAATCGACTTGACTTTTGAGTGCCGTTACACCCCTAGTGTTTATACAACAGATTTATATTTATCAAAGCGACTAACATCACGCTGAGCAGTTGATGGTTAAGGTTGCAGTTGCAGAGCCGTCCACAGTCTTAACGACTAAGCCCCCACTATCCTAAAAATCCTGAGTGCATGATTGGAGTAAATCCCTATAATGTGTTTCAACAACAGCGTTACCATCACAAGCCACAACATGAAGGTTTCCCTTTATATCGGACAATAGTGAATAACCAAAGCTTCAGACTGTTTTTTTAACAACTACTAATTACGCCGTATCTATTCTCAGAGCTCTGTATTCTTTCCTCCGTATCTGTGAGACTCTAAACCCTCTTCTTTTGAAGGAGAGCAGAATGACAGAATAATACACGGTGATACAAGTCAGTGTGACCCTGAAGACTTGAGCAAAGACTCGAGCAAATCACATTCTTGGGGCGTCTCAGATACTCACGTGCTGTTGAGAATTTGGAATTTTTCTCCTTTCCTGAAGCTGAGATCATCCTCTGTCCTCGCCTCGTAATCATAAAGTGCTACAAACAGTGTCACTCCTGCAGCAGAAAAGCAACACAGAAAAGCTCTTAGCACAATATGCTCATTAGGCATTAGTTTACACCCATTCTAATGAGCAATGTCGGGGTAGTTACTCAAAAATGTCATCCATTAATTACTTAACAGGGATTACTTTAGTCATCCTGAACACTGTAATCCCATTACTCATTACTTTACTTCTAAGTTACTCCCTGAAATTAATCTGTACCAACTAGAAGGATAGCCGATAGTCTGATAACTGCTTTATTTAAGAAACAAGAGCTATACAAATACAGATCCTACGCGGTTTACGACAGGGTTACGTTCTGATAAACCAACGGTAAAGTGATGCCGTAGCCTAGCCGACCCAAAACACGATTAAAACACAAGTTAACCTACAGCTGGGATAAATCATTAACACAAAGCTGGTTTTATAATAGTGTTGAATATCTCCTGTAATTTATGAAGTAATGTATTGAAAGTGAAAAACAAACAAAAAAAAAGTAAAAGAAAATTCAAATCCAGCATGTGTATTTACGTGTATTATCCGATTCCCATCTTAAAGGTGAAATATCATAAACCGAGGTTCTTGAGGGTTTCCAGAGGCAGTTGCACAAATCTGGCCAGCAGATGTCACTAATGTTGGGGTTCTGAGCAAGTCAACACTGAATCATTTATTGAAGGGACCGAAGTGATCAATTCATGATTCAAAGCTTCAGAGAGCCTAGTTTCTCCCATCACTAGGCGTGGCACTAAACGGCCACGGAAGTTTGTTTTAAGGGCTTTGGGTGTCATTTCTATATTTATATTCATTTTATATTGATCAGGAACTGTAATGTGATTACAGTAATTCAGCCTATCATGCGTTACATCACTGCACTGCCTTTCTTTGTACTCATTGTCTCCAAACTTGTTATTTTAGCCACACCCACTCCTAACGGGTTCGTTATATGAAGCATACGGGCTTGGATTCACCGTAATCAGTGGGTGGTTCTGAACACCTTAGTGACACTCAGTATGAGTCTTGTTTGGTTACCACCTTCAGAAAGTTCATCCGTCCTGCCCTCTGAGTCGAAAAAGAAATGGTTTGCGACTTTGATGGAGAACCCTGACCTTATCTCAGAAGCATTCCCACAACTCCAGCATGTAGCAATTAATTACAAGTACAGTTTTCCTGGTCAGAGTGGCAGATTTATAGGTCATGTACAAGCATGTTCACTGCAGGTTCTTGTTACAATGGCTGGAAACCCCATATTACAATTTTTGGTGTCCACAAACTTTTGGCTATGCATTTATTTCTGGGCAGCATTTGACTGTCCAAAATGGAACCCCACAAATGTAACTTAATTCAGGATTTAGCAGCTGCGCTTATCAGTTGAAGGACCATGTTTAAGGACCATGTTTAAGTCGTAAATTTGTACAAGATGCGCTACGGGTCTTGCTCAAGGCCCCAACAGTGACGGTGCTGGATCTTAAGACCTCTAAACTTCTAAACAGTCCAGAGATTCCACTGAGGCTCTAATACTGCCGAAATACGTTCCACTGAATTATTACTCAAGTCTTACACGGCACTTTCCAAGCAATTAAGGGCTTGTTTACAGGCCCAAAAGCGACAGTGCCGGAACCTGAATCCTCGACCTTCTACTTAAGAGTATAGTACCGTAACCTAAGCCACCACACCCCTGTTTATACAGACTACAGGGCCTTTTCAAATCTCACATTTCTTAGTGATTATGGTGTAAAACATGCCGTGTTTATTTTAGGCCCATTGTGTTCCTTTTGTTCTCGGTTTCTCTTCCTCCGCTTTCGGCAGACGCCCTTATCCAAAACCACAGCCGAGCAGTTCAGGGTTTAGGACCTTCCTCATGAACCCATTTTGATAATATCCGTTTAGGACTCGGCGACGACTCACCTGTTCCACCACGCGAGCGCAGCGTCCCCGAGTGGGACGAGCTGTTCACCCCTCCGAACACAGTCACCCCCTGACTGACGGGTGCGTGGAAGTTGTTGTAGTTCGGGATGGCGGTGACCCCAAAGCTGGGGTAGTGTTGAGGCGTCGGGTTGGCCCCATAGCGGTAGCCGGCATGCTGCGACACACTCGTCTCTCTTTCGTCCGTCAGTTTGGTCGCCTCTTTGTCCTTACATTGTACACAGCCCATTCTCTAGATTCTAAAAACAGAACAAACGTTATTAGACAATGATAATAGCGGCATAATTAGTCTGGAAATAACGTAGGTCAGGTACACGAACGGACCATGAAATAGTCCCACCCACACTGGCGAAACGTAGGGACCAGAAACTGTACAAAGTGCAACCCTCTGTTTTTAATGTCGCCAGTAACTGCCGTCAGACTTTGCCTCACTTTTTTCAAATGCTGAGGTTCGTATACCACCTCAAGTGAGGTGATGTCAGTTAGTTACAGGGCTGTGTCTTGACTTTTACATTTACTTTTATAGGATTTAGCAGACACCCTTATCCAGAGCGACTTACAACTGATATAGTCTTACAATCCAAGCAGTCGTGGGTTAAAGTTAAGGGTCTTGCTCAAGGACCCAACAGTGGCAGCTTGGTAGAGGTGGGATTTGAACCCTGGACCTTCTGGTCCATAATCTAGAACCTTAAATGCTAGGACAAAACAGTCCACGATTGTCAGTGGTTGACTGGCAACGAAAGTTCAGGTTGCGCTCAAAGCAGTTTCCGATCAGGGTTGAGTCTATGGTTGTCATGTGATCAGACCAGGGGTGCCCCACATTACAGTGCCTTTGCCAAGCTTTCTATTTGGTAAGCTCATACTAAAAAACAAAAAAATTACAATCAAAAGTAGGGTTGTCAAAATAAACTCAACAATCTTTTAATGTGTCAGTCTCAATTTTGTTACTTTACTTTTAAACACCTGTAGTTATGGGCAGTGTCCAGCATGGTCCCCTAATCACTCCTACATTCTACATACCATATATAGCACGTTTAACCTGTCAACGAAGTGGGACACTCTCTGATCACGGCGGAGTACTTGGCATTGTTCTGGTTTTCGCAAAACAAGGTGATGATCCTCTTTCATCGGGTTCTATATCGGATCCCATTTCTGACATCTCCCCCCCCCCAATCCGGGCGCCACCACTGGCTTGGGGTTTTCTGTATATAGTCGCTGAACCCCAGAGCTGCACTGCATTATTACAGTGTAGTATTATTACAGTTTTGTAAAGAAAAATCTCTTTAGTGTCAAATAAAAGAAAGCAGAAATGTGATCAAATCACATCACCGATCCAAATCCTCCATTATAGTAACTGATCCTGAGCTCTACACAGCTCGCAAATTTATGCATAGTTATGGTAACTTATGCTAAGTTATACGAAGAGCGTGGCGTGATGTGGCATTCGGAGACAAATTGTGACTGACGTTCATGTGCCCGGCTTACGGCGTCAGTCATTACACAAACTGTCTGTGGATTGGAAACGAAATCAAACCTGATTCATGGTCAATACTGAGATCAGGGATTATTAATTAAGCATCAGGGCAAGTCTCGAGTGGATCAGTAATGGATTGTGTCTGATCCATTTCAGTCAAGTGTGACTCTATTACTTATCAAATAGCTCTTATTCAACAGTCGTTTAAATAAGTTAGGGATGAGCCAGACTAGTAGGTCAGACATTCAACAGACAACCAGTTTATTAGTGAAACTAGTTCTCTAATTTGAAATTTGTAAATGAGTCGATTTTTAACAGTTCGTAATATTCAGTAACATTCCACCACCAGAGTCACACGGACCCATCAGTAGTTTTATCTGATGGAGGGGAGGCCAGACGCAGACAGTCCCTGTGACAGACTGGTGCCCTATTTAGGGCACACGATTGCTCAAAAACAACATTGAGCATAATAAAAAAACAAGGAAAACGTGGAGAATAATTATGCAGCCTCCCCTCCCTCAGACATGGCCAATGATGTCATGTGTGATGACATCCGAGCGCATGCCAAATGATCTGTTTACATAATTATTTAGAGACTGAAGGATACGGGGTCTTAAGATCAATACCGATTTTGATATATGAAGAGTTAAAAATTCAATAATGATAGATCAAAAAAAAAAAACCAATAAAAAAACAATATAAACACAGTTTTTCTCTACCAGTGTGTCACATGTTGATATTTGAGTCTGTGACTTTGATGGTTTACTGTCATAAATAAATATGAATACAAAAAACTACTAATGAACCTCCGATAATAGCGCACCCTGTATATAATATATACTTTTGATTTGTACAGAGAAACTTTGCATAGCATGTACAGCGAGGATACACCAGATAAAGAGAAGATTCACTTCCCGAGCTCGACGGCACAAGAGTGCAGAGCTGCAGTCCGCACTCTAGTGGACAAACTACGCAACAGGAAGACTCATAACATGAAAGACCCTCTTTCGTTTCTATCTCTAAACTAAAAAGCTCAGAGCAGCCAATAATATCAGGATGCTGATTTGGATCGGCTTTACTGTTATTTATTACCTTAGCCAATTCTCTAATCCAACACGGGTTAAGAATCTTTGCTCAAGAGACAAAACAGCACCCTGGATATCAAAGCCTGGATTTGAACTCGCAACCTTCCAATTAGTAAGAGCCGACCTTAATCACTACAACTGCGCCTTCAGGGCGTTCTGTACCAGTGTTACATCAGCACTCAGCATCTGATTCTGATCCAGCGCCGTCCTAACAAACCTAAGGGCCACGCCGTTCCATTTCGGTCACACCGACACTTCAGGGTTACGAATTTAGCAAACAATAGCTTCTGGTTCCGGTCCTGGAGTAACGTTTCAGTCGCAGTCGAGAAGAGTGACTGCGACTGCAGAGAGGGAGGAGACGTGACACATACTCACGCAGCCAGAAAATGCAAACAGATGTCTGTTAGACATACCGCGGCGAGCGCTGGGGCACCACAGCCGCGTATTTGCATTCCATTCAATTAAAGACAGAGTAAAAACATCTATGATTGGCTCCTCCGAACACCAGGCCTGAGGGGAAAAGCAAAGACGAGTCACGTTTATTCTTCATGAGAGTGCGATGTTCAAGACTTTAGGTTTAATACAGGAGAGCCACCAACACACCAGCAGTATTAGTGAATCCTGTTATACTCATACAAAGCTCCGCCCCCCAGGTTTCACCCAACAGAGCTCCACAGAAGCAAAGCAAAGAAAAGCAGCCGCTTATCCTGGACCTGCATGTTTGAACTCAGGCCTGTGTCTCAGAGAGGGAACCCCTTCAGTGGTGGTACAATGGTTGAAGTACTAGACTAAGGTCCAGAAGGTCCCAGGTTCAAGTCCCAGCACAGTTGACCCTTGACCAAAGCTTTAAGCCGCAATTGCTTGGTCTGTAGCTTTTACGATTGTATCACTTGTAAGTCAGCTGGGTCAATTAATGCAAGAAGGATGTAAGAAAGTTAAAACTTCATCAGGAACGGTTCATCTGAGCCACTCGCACCAGCGACACACTGCAGCGCTGAGCATGATCCTCCTTCCCAATGACCCTTCTGCTCTGTGCTGGTCCTGTAGGGGTCCTAATTCTCTCGCAGCTGCGAGAGAATTCTACATTAACGAATCAATGGTACGGAAGTGGAGGAAGCAAGAAGATGCCCTGCGCCAGGTAAAGACCAAACTGAGTTTCCGACGGAACTTAAGAGTTTCGTTTCATTTCATGCGCCTTATAACCCGGTGCGCTTTATGTTCGAAAATAGACCCGTTAGCAACCGATCGTTGATATCGCGCCTTATAACCTGGTGCGCTTTATAGCCCGAAAAATACGGTAATACGAAATATGATACTCTCCCGTGCTAAGTGAGTGAGGAAGTCGGCAGTGCGTGACATAGGGAGTCACACAACGGTAGCGATGCACACTGGGAAATGTAGTGAGGAAAAGCAGTGGTCAATACATTTGTGTTTTCCCCTTTCGATACATTATTCAATAAATGACATGAAATCTATGTTTTTGTTAAAGATTTTACACAACTGTAAGTGTTTTAAGCATGTTTAAGGTCGGCCACACTATGATATATACAGTATATATTAACGTTTTGCGATACATTCAACTTAAGATTGGGACTGTGGTAGCCTAGTGGATAAGGTACTGGACTCTGGACCAGAAGGTCCAGGGTTCAAATCCCACCTCTGCCAAGCTGCCACTGTTGGGTCCTTGAGCAAGACCCTTAACCCACAATTGCTTGGATTGTAAGACTGTACCAATTGTAAGTCGCTCTGGATAAGGGCGTCTGCTAAATGCTGTAAATGTAAATTTATCGTTACGTATCACCATCCCCGATAAATCAGGGACAAAATGTAGTTTGTAACTGTAGAACGACAAAGTGCAGATTTATTGTTTATAGCTGATGAAATGGACAGCGTGTGTAGAAACAAGGGCTGGTCAAAAGTTTGTTTGTGCAAAAGTTTAATTGATTGCATAAGTAAAAGAAAGGGAACGACATCTGATGTTTTTACTACGCAAAGCTTTGTGGTTGTGCCTGTATTAGACTATGCACCAGAAGGTTCCAGGTTCGGGTCGGGTCAGTACCCAGTAAGGCCCTTTAATAGTATTGATTGCAAAGGATACACCTGCATTTCTGTAAAGGCTGGGAATTTTTAATTATACCTTTATTACCATCTTATTATTGATTTATTTTCCCATGTTTCTCTATACCACACATGCCCTCTATTTTTGTAAAAAAAAACAAAACAACAACAACAGACCAGAATCCTGGATTTTTCACTCTTTCGAGACCGCGCAGTATCAAATGGATCTAACTCTGTATTAGTGGACATATTTCTTCATGTGGCTTCCACATGAGGATCTAAGAATAGCAGTTTATGAGGTTTGGTAGGAGAAACGCATGGTTATGTTTAAAGCTCCGGCTGTACGCTATAACCATATGGTCAAGATTTGTGACTGCACAGCGTTTCCCGTGTTTCCTGTATCTAAATGTGTAAAATTACAGCATGTACTGCTGAACTTTAATTTGCGCCCCAGCGAGCCAGAGAACCCTCCCTGTGACATACTTTAACGTCTTATAAAAAGACTAAGATTTAATTCCGCTTTAAGAAAAAAGGGTTACAGGCTTTTTTTTTTAACACAACAATGTGATGGAGTTTATCGCCAGGACTATGTTCTTATAAAAGCCTAACAGAACGCTTATAAAATACAGTATATTCGCTCTTAGATCTTCGGTTTGTCATTCTACTTCTGGAGGAATCCTCAAGGATTTAATGCAGAAACCTACAAAGAAAAGGTTCCAAGGTTTTAAAGGACTAAGACGTACCGAAAATAACTGGAACTAGTTCTGACACGCCATCCGAAGAACCCATAAAGGACACTTTATGGACTTTACAGAGGAAACTTTAAAGCCATCCATGCTGTATATTTATAACAAAATTTCAAATAGAACCCCTTTAGTTTGTTAGAACTGTTAACCGTCCCAAAACGTCTTGCAAAACGGTTTTGTCCTGCTCAGTCTCCATCTTAGCTGGTTCTCTCTCGTAGTACAGAGGGTCCGGACAGGACGACAGTCCATCATAGTACCAGCAAAACCCTTTTCTGTACAAACTAGAGGGCTTTGTAGAGGATAATCTCAGAAATGTAGAACCTGTCTGAATCCACATTGGGAAATGTTTTGACCTAGAAAACTATCCTTGAGGAACATTTCTAGAACTCTACAGCGTATTGTGAACGCTTTATGATAGCGAAAAACCAACTGTGAGCTGGCAGCAATGCCCATTATCCCAGTTTTCTAAGTTTATTCCTTCATCTTGATCTAGAGAGCCATCTGGAGTGTCCAAGAAACTTTTTAAAAGTGGTTTAGACTACAACCGTCCAATAATCCCATTTCTGTAGACCTTTTAACAATTTAGAACAGTAGAGCATCTGAAAAGGTTACAAGCTGAACCCTTTACGCAGTGGGTAAACAACAAACATCGCTTTAAAGAACCGTTTCAGTTTAATGTTGACAGTTTTGGAGCAGTAAAAGAACCTTTATATCTTTAGATTATTTTGGTGGTTCCTCCTAAAGCCTCTAACCATCTAAAACGATTACTGCAAGCTGTACCCCTTAAACGGTGGTTAAACAACAAACATCCGTTGGAAGAACCATTCCGAGGGAGCAGCTGTAGCACATTAAAGAACCTCGATCGGTTTAAGTTTTGAGGGAGAGGTCTACGTAGAACCAGACAGCATCTGAGAAAGTTACTGTGGGTGGGCAGTAAACGTCCATTTGTAAAATGTTTGAGATTAAAACTCCATTTTTGGAGCAGAAAGAATCATTTTCAGAGATCCCTTAAGACGTCTACACAGACCTGTAGAGCATCTGAAAAGGTTACAAGTAGAATCCCTTTCGATTTTGATAACAAACAAACCACTGTTTTTGCGTTTAAGGTGCTTTGTTAGCAAGAACCAACTAAGGAACCTGTGCTTAGAACGAAAAAACTGTCTTGGGTATCTTGATATACGTGGAAATTATTATTATTATTTAAAGGTCTTCTCCGAGCAGAAACCATTCTTCCCAGAACCGTTATGCTATGAGGAGGTATCTACGTAGAATAAAACTTCTAAAGCAGAAACCTTTAAAACTAAGATTAGCTTTGTAGCTTTCTTCGTAAAACGGTAAATGGAACAAGTGGATCAACAGCAAACACTCTGGATTTGGAGACTCATCATTTAAAACTGTTTTGGAGCAGTAAAGAACCTTTATATCTTCTGGCGGTTCGTTCTCAAACCATTACACCTCTAAAGCTACATTATTAAATCTTACAAGCAAGGACAACCATTCTGAGGTTTGGAGCATGAAAATCACCATAAAGACTCTTGTTTTCCACAGAGAACCCTCTGTTTTCCATCAATGCACCTATGTTTTGGTGCTGCACCATCTCTAGGCCTTCAGATCAAATCCAGCACTATGAAGGTTCAGCATCATAACAGTAACATAAAGCAGATCTGCTGCAGGGGTTCAATCCGTTTTTAAACATTAAAGGCTTAGTGGACGCTCTCGGATGTTTTACTCTGATTGTTCTCTGTTTTATTCTTATTAGTCTTTGGACTTTATGAAGACAGCCAGACACAAAGTAACCTGTCATCCCACACACACACACACACACACACACACACACACACACACACACACACAATGTTACAATGCATGCAGATACGCCACAAACACGCATAAAGCTTCCATTATGAATGTGAAAACGCACTCTGTCGATCTCGGAGGCCTTTGTACGAGTCTCTGTGAGGGAGTAAGTCGATCAGTGCCATGCTGTGGCGGACAGAGGCCTTTCTCTTGCCGATTGTCTGACACATGAGGCCATTTCTGCTGCGCATCAATCCGTGCTGCAAGAAGCCCGAGCATCTCAGCGTCCTCTACCGAGCACCATTTTCCTCTTTCACGCACCGTCCTCCTCATTATTGCTCTGCTGACGGATGGAAATTGCGCTTTGAGGCTCTAAACCTGATCCCGGTGCCTCGAGCTTTATCGTTATCAGCATTTTAATTCATTTCCAATGAACGACCGAGTGCGTTAAATCACCAGGGAAAATCTGCTTACCGTGCAGGAAGGCGTCTGAAGCGATCAGTCTTTCACTCCTGCGCAGAAACAAGCACCGATCGATCATTTGCGGTTTGTTTTCCTCCTCGTTTAGCCTCTAATTTCCCCCCGGTGTGAATCTACGAAAAATAACAACAGCCCTGAACAGCTTGGGGCTGATCCCGTCGCCGATATGGAACAGACCTTGGCGAGGCGACCAAACCTCTGATTGACGGGCCGTTCGGCCAATCAGGATGCTCAAGAGTAAGCTCAGACCCCGCCCTCCGTCGTCTACCCCCATCCCTGGGTTTTGATTCCAGAGAACACAGGGTCGACTCCGACTTTGATTCCAGAAGTTAAGGACTACATGGAGTCGATTCAGTGAGCCGATTCCAAGAAATACTATGTAGTCATTATCTGAAAGTGACGAAAGGGTGGGCGAAGGGTTGTCCTGATCCTATCCTGGAGGGGACAAACCCGGGACTCGAACCCGGGTCAGGAATAATGGACTAGCATGTTAGCCACCACAGCATCTTTAGAAAATGGGGCCAAAAGCATATATGACATATATATTTCCCATTTTTCTATTTTTGTGTATATTGTCTTTATTTAGAAACTTGTAGTCCAGGACGTAGTGGAATCATAATCATCTGTAGGCTATATATACAGTATCGTGGATGTATATGCAATCAGATGTTACCCAAATTGACGTCATGCAGCCCATATCTGCACATTTACATGTAATTTTTTAATCAACTTAACCATATTCTCATTACTTGACCCTATGAGGCAAGGGCGTTGTCCAAAATGGTCCCCTAATCGTATTCCCTATATTCTACATATAAGATAGATCACAATTAGACTATAGGAAATAGTAGATAGGGTGTTTTTTGTCACTTATTGATAGGAGAGCATGAACGGCGGTAAGATGTGTCGAATTCATGTTCTCATTCATTATAGCGAGAGCTAGAGGCTTTCAATAAATTGGTGTACAACCGTTTTTTTCCTTTTTCATCGATATTCAGTTACTGCTTCAGCCAGTTAATCAATCAATAAACAGCAAAGAAAAGGACATTCTTCAAATAATCAGTGCAGTATTAAATATTTAGGGGTTGGCTGACTTTCTAACATCACACTCAGGCGCCACCATGTGGAAAGTGTTGGAGTCGTCTTAGCCTGAAATGCTACCGATTCACAAAATACATCAAGACATAGAATAAACAGACTTTTAATTTCACAGTACACATAAAGTTTAAACCGCCAGCTCTGCCATAAAGCAGGCGTAACCTTAGGAGAGACTTTGAGTCGATTCCAAAGTGATTCAAATCGCCGACTCCAAGCACTGAGAAGTCAGAGTCGACTCTTTTAGAATCGACTCCGAGCCCCTCCTTCCATTTCTAGTCACGAAGAAGCGTCGTTCAAAAACAGGCAACGCGTGTCTTGTTCTGTGGCTTATAATCAATTGAAATTGTGCCTTCCTGTTGATAAAATAGCTTATTAACGCGTTTCTGCAGCGGTAAGCTGATTTCGGTTTCACACACTGGCAGCAGCTGGTCTTTATTTCTGTTCGTTGGTTCAGTTTCGGTCCCTTGCTGAATAAAGCAGATGAATTACTGTCACTTTCTGGTGGGAATCGGATTAGTGGCTTACAATGCATATTTCCCATCTGGTTGTAATGGTTTTCGACTCGTTCTGGTTACAAATGTTGGGTATATTCAGTAAAATAAGACTTTCACTCAGGCCAGGTACAGATTAAGCCAAATAGCCTATAGGCACCCATTTTGAGTAGACCATTAAAGTGATACCCGTTAATTATAGATGCATAAAAACATCATCTACAGATGATTACAATGAGTGCAACATGTACGTGCAGGACCTATAATTTTAGAAACAGGTGTAGGATCAGTGACAGGTCACCTGAGAACCTTAACAATCATCTGCCATTCATAACCATTGCAAATTTAAGCATTAAAATAAACTACACGTCAGTTTAAACCTTGTTTCCCCCCCAAATGTTGTCCCAAAAACTTTGTACGGTCTTTTTGCATTCATGGTTCAACTCAGGTTTGCTCTAAATTCAAAACGATCTTCACTTTTTTTTTTTTTTTTTTTTACATTTTATGAAACCAAATCCTTTGTCTGTGCTTTTATCTCTAGCTCCAGATTACCCTGCAGAAATTATTACACACATAACATAAGCTACAAATTGCAAACTGCATCCTATATAGAACAGTGTCTGTCCAGAATAGGGTGAAAATAGTGTTCCACCATAGGTCACCGTCCCAAACCGCACACTTCCACGCTAAATGGTAGTTCCACATTGTTTTAGGACAGTAGTAGGCGGGTTTGGATGTTTTCTGAGATTGGTTTTGGATTTTATCTTGCATGCTGAAGACAGAAACGGAAAAAGCATGACCTCATATCTTAAATAATCTTTCAGAAACATTTAAGTTGAATTTATATGTCTTTTAGGTTGCAGTTATCTTTATAGGTCTTGAAACAGACCTCTGTTGCACCATTTACAGCGACTTACAACTGGCACAGTCTAGCAAGGCTCAGTCCTAACATGTGAGGGTTAAAGGTCTTTTTCACGATCCCACAGTTCCGTGTGTCACCTTCTCACGTCTGGGAAAAAAACTTTTATTGCAGGGTCCTTAAGGCCTGTTCTCCACCTTCACCTCCACCTAGGGGCCATGGGTCATTAGAGTTTCTGATCCACCTCTTGTACTACCCCTGCTGTAACCCTGAAGGGTGAACAGCAGATACCAAACCCAAAATGTTGATCTGATACCAAGAAGCAACAGCATTACTAAAAAATAAATAGGTTCATATTTAAACATTTTTGAAATGTAAGAGGTTTAGTCTCTCACATTAGGGCACTTTAGAGATGCCAGTTGACCCAGCGCGTGCCTTCACATAGACAAGTGGAGAACATGTAAATTCCACATAGACAGCAGAAGGGCTCGGACTCAAACCCGGGTCTCTTATAAATACTGTCTAAAAATTTGAATTATTTATTCTTTATATATGAATATAATCATAATTTTTTGGTGTTTTTTATCTAATTTATGAATATTTACTTTGAAAGCTCATATTAATCTGAATCTCAAAATATTTATAACAGGAACATTTAGATGCTATTTTAAAAATAATATTTTAAAGTTAAATAATAAATAAATAACTATAGTATGCATTTGGTGGCTGTTTATGATTATTACAACAAAAATTCATTCATTATGTGACTACAATCAATTAAATCACCATAATATAATATAATATAATATAATATAATATAATACGTTTTTCATTAAAATAACGGACTATGTTGTGTCTAAATATATAATCTATAAAATATATATTATAATATAACTTCTAATATAAATAATTACATTATTATGTTATAATCTTATCTATAATAATTCTATCACTAGTTGCTGGCTCGTCTCTGCTCCGCCTACTACGCCCTAAAACCCCGCCTTCTTTAATCCCAGACTTGTGATTGGTCCAAACCTCTTTTCTGTCTGGTGACGGAATTTCGGGCGTTGTACGGCGCATCTCATTAACAAAAGAAGCAATTTCATTAGCTTTTATCCCTATATAGCGGCTCTATAATTATTTTCCGAAATATTTCTTTTTTCGCACCGTGTTTGTGCTTTAAGCTCGGACCGATCTGTCGCGGTTTTGGGCGCTAATTTTAGATTTTATTCGCTGAGACGCGGTGAAGAAGCAGCTCGCGCGCCGTCGCTCTTTGTTCATTCATTCATTCGGCTTTCTTTGTTGCGGCTGAATTTGGGGAAAGCATGGGCGCTCAAGTGGCCAAAAACGGCGCAAAAGAGGAAACCGCTGCAGAAAAAGCAAACGGACAGGTAAGAAATATTCACAAACAGTAAACGTGTGTGGAATTGTGTGCGTGTGTGCACGAGCATCAGCACGAACAATGAAATTATCTCGAGCTCGTTTGTGCACGATTTAGCTTATAAATCCTGTTGATTGGAAATTCGATTTGATTGCAGCATTAGTGTTTGATTCGTGCTTATTTGTGAAATGAATAATCGCACCCGCTGCTTTTGGTGTGGCGTGGATTCCAACTTCCATTGTTTCCATTTTATTGTTGTTCCCAGAATTGATTCTTAAATATAAAACCCTAAACAAACCAGCTTTCTTTTTATGCACACACCAATGTAACAGTTCCTGGCTCTGATTGGGTATTAAATATAATTTGGAGCATCTCCGCTTTTTTGAGGATGTTTGATGTCGTACAAAGAAAAGCTACCACGCCTTGATTTAACTCCAAACCCAAAATCTGCAAATGAAAAGGCGTCGAGCTGCAAAAAAAAAAAAAAAAAAAAAAATCCAAACTAGTGGCTTTATTGTTGTTTTTTTTTTCTTTGTGCAACCCGATCCGTTCTGGCCTCCGAGCCGCGAGACTTTCAGCACAGTAAACCCGGTTCGGTAGGGGAAAAGAGTGGCGTTGCTGTGGTTTCAGCCTCCATCTTGCGCTCCCAAACCAGACAACACGAGCTTCCATCCAGACACGGTGCGCGTTCTGCTTCACCCACGTGGCGCACGCGGATACACTGGGATGCAAGACCAAATGCAATCAGTCCAAATGATGCTCAAGAGGTTTGTGCAACAGTGCAGGATTTCGACTGGCTTTGGTTTGGTTGTGGCTTTCTAGTGGAGAGAAAATGGTTCCAGACTAAAGGTTCTTTCGGTTGTGGCTTGAGGGGGAAGATTTCAGAGGCAACCCAACAACAGGGAAGTGGAACCTCTTTAAAAAGATATTTGAGGTCTGAAGAACCACAGCAAATAATCTTCATATCTATTTATGGTGATTCTTGGAGGAATCTCATTGGAAAGCCATTTTGAGGTCCAATAAAGTTCTACCATGGTGGGCTTTAATGGTTCTGAGAACAGCTTCAGAAAGCCATTTAGAAAAGACAATGTGCCCAATATCTGCTGGAGGGTTCACAGAACCTCTGCAGACAACCATTTTCATGTGCAAAGAACCACAACGAGGAATCTTTATATCAGCAAGGAGGTGCTTTGATGGCTGGAGGAGCTGGAGAAAGACATTTTGATTTGCATGAAGGATTTAATAGTCATTATAGCAAAGAAGCTTTAGATCTGCTGTAGAGTTCTCGAAGGTCACTAGAAGAAACTTCTGAAATCCAAATGGAAAACCTCTTTAGATGGCCACACTGGGGCACCAAACCATTTTGAACAGCAAAGGACTGTCATGTCCACATTCATGGAAGAACTGCTTCAAAAAGCTGAGAAGGAAACCTAATAAGAGCCATTTTAACATTCAAAGAAGCTTAGAGTTATTAAAACCCATGCTGGCAGATTTTAAGAGCTGCTACAGAAAGTAGAGCACCCCCTCCAGAAACCATGCTGAGGTACAATGACCATTTGGAAGCCAAGGAGATTCACAATTGCTGGATGGTTCTTAAATGTCCAAAGAAGCTCATACATTCAAGAGGGTTCTTGCATTTTTCTGAGATGACTATTTTAGAAAGATAAGCAGCTAAACTCCCTAAAAAGGTATTTTAAGGTACAAATAAGCGTTATATCTGCTTGAAAGTTCTTCAGTTGTTCTGAGAGGAACTGTACTGGGAATCTCAATGGAGAACCCAACTGGAAAGCCACTTTGAGATGCAAAGTAGCCTGAGGGACACGGACTAACTGAACCATCCCCCGAGGAAATCCATTCATGTTGCAAAGAAGCTTTATCTGCTGATGGGTTCTCTGATTGTTCTAGTAAGAGCTAGAGTAGTGAATCCCATTTGCAAGCTTGTTTTAAGGTCCAAAGCAGTGCTTAATGGTTGGTAATAAGAACTACATCAGAGAGCCACGTAGGAACCGAGATTGAAATAAGGCTCATCAAGGTTGTGAATGATTTTGACCTTAGAGGACAAGTATAAGCTTTAATAAACTAGAATTCCAAAAGGTTTTAAAGCTGGTATTATCCAACAGAAACTGTTCAATTGCTTGGAACCATTTTTCTCAAGGTTTACAGCATTTAAATTTTTTTATTTTTTATTTTTTTAACTAGAAATGTTGCCTAAGGTCATTAACCATCCGAAGACATGGGTGCATGGAGTATTCAAAGTCTCCCAATAGACATGATTTGGTTACAGATCATTAACTGTCCAGACTCGAGTAGAAAAAGCTATAACAGTTATCGTTTCCTCACGATGATCCTAAAATGGTTTTACTCATACAAAGAATGACAATTAACACTCTAACCATTCAACAACCCTCAACTGGTGTAACTTAAAACTTCATTGTTGCTCCAAAATGGAACTTTGTGTATGAGTCATGGAAATGGTCCCAAACACCCATTGAACTGTAAACAAGAAAAGAGGTTGGTTAGAAGCATTGCAAATCTGAGAAACCAGTGAAGGTCCTCTGATTATTTGCTTATGAAACAGTGTCCTCTAGTTCTGGTTCTAGTGTTTAAAAAACCCAGAATTTTGCATTAGGTATATTTATGTGTCTCTTATGGACTGTCTGGTTCCGTTTCAGGAAAATGGCCATGCTAAGACCAACGGGAATACCTCACCCACAGCAGATGGCGCTGCAGAGGAAGTCCAGGCCAACGGAAAGCACGCTGCCGACGGCGAGGTGAAGGCCGAGGGCGAAGCGGCCGAGAAGAACGAGGCGGAAGGCGATGCCGAGAGCGCGCCCGTGGCCAACGGCGAGAACGCCAGCAAACCTGAAGAGAATGGCGCGGCATCAGGCAGCAGCGAGCCCGCAAAGCAGAAAAAGCGCTTCTCCTTCAAGAAACCGTTCAAACTGAGCGGCTTCTCCTTCAAAAAGAGTGCCAAGAAGGAAGCCGAAGCAGAAGAAGCGGCCGCTCCGTCCGAGGAGGGCAAAGAGAAAACTGAGGAGGCAGCACCCGAAGAGGCCAAGCCCGAAGAGGCCGCGGGTGTCGCCCAAGCCGAGGAGCCGAAAGCCGAAGATCCAAAGGTGGAGGAGGAGAAAAAAGAAGAGACGACTGAAGAGAAGCCAGAGGAAGCCGCTGCCCAGGCCGAAGCGCCTGCCGAGAGCGCCGAGGTCCAGCCCGCCGCCGAAGAGTAACCGGGTTCAGGAGGAAGAGCGATTCTAATGAAGTAATAAGGAGCAGAACCACGGAGGCTTTTCTTTTGTGTAAAACCACTGACCTTTTGAAGCCGTGCTACTTCCTGCGACCGTCTCACCCATCCCTCCTCCGTGCGGCGCGTCTCCGTGGTGCTCCGGCCCTGGAAGGATCTGTGATTGTAGCATGAAGGCACCGTGCTTCAGTTCCTCAGCCGTGTTTGTTACAGTATTGCGTGTGGACGTGTGATTGTTTGATGCAGTATTTTTTTTTCTTTACCCATACATGTAAACTTTTAGGAAATGTTAGATGGTGCCATGATTTAGGTTTTGCCAGTGCACGTTCGGAAACAAAGCGGTGCTACACACACACACAAAAAAAAAAACCTAACGGTGCTCACTGGCGTTCCACCAGCGGCACCGCTCCGATCCGGCAGCACTGTGCGCTTGTATAGGCTTTTTTGTCATAACTTTACTCTTTTTAAACGTTTTTCATTCCTGTAGGTAAGTCTCGTTTCTTTTCTAACAACAGTGTAGATCAAAAATAAAAAAATAAAAAAAACACATCCCGCGATGGTCCAACAGTTAGACCTTTCTACTAAACTGAAACGCGGAGACCCCTGCCAAGTGCAATCAAACGTTACGGTTTCTGTAAATATTCCAAAAAACAATACCTGGTTTTTAAACGGAATGTCACTTTGCATACAGAAGGTATGAATCTCAACTCAGATTTCAAGGGGCACACAAAAACAAAAAATAAAGGATTTAAAACGATAAGCTGTCTCTCGTGTTGTTGGTGTGATGTACATTTTGGTTTTAGAAAAACGCATTCAAATTCTTTATTGTTATTTTTAATAATTACACGTAGGACTGATCTATGATTGTTAACCCAAAAAAGTACAAAAACCTGTTAGGATTTAACGCTTCCAGCTGAAACTGATCCTCATGAGATTTGTGCAACATCACTGGAACGTTCTTAAAACAAAAATCCCTCCCAACATTTAAGCCGGCTTTTTCCACTGGACATGGTTACTGGTGGCAGCACCTATCCCTGATGATCCCAGGCTTGAGTGGTTTTAGGATCAGCAGGGGTTGCTGTTTCAACAGCGCCAGGAGATGATCCTCTAAGTGGGCGCCAAGTTTTAAATAGTTTGCTTGAACATCCTGAAAGGAGTTTTGATCTCATTCTTATATTTTACTTGTTTTTGCAGGCAGCGTTTTGTAAAAGGGTCTGAAATTAAGTGTGTACTTTTTAACCAGATCTAGTTGACCCTAATATTTTTTTCCTTCCTTTCCCCTTCGCCAGAGTGAAAATGGCGTTCAGGGTTTAACTAACTGCAGTAGTCTAGGCCCCTTGAAGACGTTAACCTTATGACCACGGATGCTGTATAGAACAGATCATTCTTTACTGGAGCAGGATTAAACTTGCCACATGAGTGTAGTTTATAAACGCTGAGCACAGTCTGGATTAAAGAAGCATTCATTTACACTTGCAGTGTTTAGAAACAGATGCCCCTTTAACAACAGAGCGATCTGTGTTTGTGCTTAATAGAAACCGATTGTTCTTTGGACTAGACTGCGAAGCCAGCGGTGAGTCACTGATGTGTTTTTTTATTTTAGTTGTACTGTAGGATGAAGCTTCATCTGGGGATAATCGAAACGTTTTGTAAAATGTACATTTTTTAAAGGGGTTTAACTGATTTGCTTGACCCTCATGTAGCCTTGTTTTTAGTCGCTTTTTAGGAAAACGCCATCCTTGTCGGATCAGCTTTGCATTGCTCCAGTCGTCGTGTCTTCACATCTGCTTTTTTAAACGTGTTCAGAAATGTAATTTCATTTAGTTCCTCGGCTATTACCACATGAATGGTTCATAATTTTCGGTAACGGTGCACTGCAGCGCCACTATGTGTGGCAAGTTCATTACTCGACTACAGCACGCATGGTCATAAACCGTATTTAGAGTCTATTATATTTCGATTAAATTCTGCATGAAATGTTAAGCCTGCAAAATATTACCATAAGCAAATCAAACATAGCATGCAGAAGAATCTGAGCTTATAGATTTAACGATTGGACTTGATTAATGCAGTCATGTCTTTAACAGCAAAAATGCTTCACATATGTGGTACGATTTGGTTCATATGACTCTGATCTTTTACATTTACAGCATTTAGCAGACGCCCTTATCCAGAGTGACATACAATTGGTACAGTCTTACAATCCAAGCAATTGTGGGTTAAGGGCCTTTGCTCAAGGGCCCAACAGTGGCAACTTGGCAGAGGTGGGATTTGAACCCTGGACCTTCTGGTCCATAGTCCAGTATCTTAACCGCTAGGCTATACCGAGGACAGAGGTGTGGCCCTGATGTTGATTGCTAACTAACTTAAATGTTCACCATTGCAGCATGTAAATAGAAGAATGGGTGCATGAACACGGCCTTACACAGCAGTTTGAGTGGTTCGGGCCGACATGTTTTGTTGAACGGAACAAATCCCGGCCGCTCCAACCAGATAATTAAGTGTTTGAGTTAATCATACGGTATGAGGACAGAAAATAACTCCGGGCAGTACAGAGGCCATTTAGGAGTTTGCACTTCACTAACACTAACATTACTGGTTTAAATTAAAACAATCTGTATGAAGTGATCCACTGTTTAGTTTAATAAGAGCTACTAAAAGAGCCTAGAACCCAAACTATATTTAACCCTTATTAAATTCATTTGATATATAATTACATACGACGTGAAAACACTATGCAATCCCCCTTAAATTAGTTTGTACTTATTAGTTCGATACAAGCACGATTTCAGCCGCTGTGCCTCGATTTGCATCAGTTCATCTTGTTCTTGTATCAGCCAAGTAATTATAACTTTGCACCGGGAGGTAAATTTGCATCATTATATTATTTTAGATTATAAGTAGTGTCGAGTGTATGATTTGCAAAGCACTGGTAACAAATTACAGTAAAATACAATTTTTGTATGACTCTCAATTCATATTTCTATATTATACGTTACTTAAATAGTAGTTTACGCTTATGTAACACTTCGTGTAAGTAATGGGGTTTATAGCTAATAGAAGGTGGCTAGCAGGAAGGCTAACTGCTAACTGCACTATAGTTTGCACGATAGGAGCACGATTTCGCTATCAGAGTCTCACTTAGTATGAATATATCCTCTTGTTAAATATACAGTCGTATTTATTACTAATGCGGTCATTTTCTGTAGATAATACCCGCTAACCAGGATGTGGTAGCAAGTTCAAGTTGGCTAACATAGCTTGCGTTAATCACTGGTTACAAAGAGCAGGATTTTCAGTATAAGAGGTCTGGATTAATCCTCGTTTTTTATAGTAGTTTACTGCACTGGCCATGTGTACAAAGGAGAGCAATTTCACCATCCAGTGACTTTAATTTTACCGAAGAATAACATTTTATTTTTTGTGTAATAGTACTGGAAATAGACTTTTATTACGCTTATATAGTTTTATAGGGCACAGGCTAGCTAACAGGGGTGGTGGTTATAGCAGGCAGGTATTAGTTTGCACAGGTAGAAAGGATAGAAAGGAATAGGTTTTTTGGTGAGTGATGATCAGTTGTGTCAAATACACAATTATTATACTCTCTTCTCTAAAAAAAATAGCAGTTTTATTAATATGTACAAATATGGTAAATTTTGTGTAGCTTAACTGCCAGCTTATGTTTTGTTTGGTCAAAAAGACTACGAAAGAGGATTTAAGGTATATGGTAATTTTGTGTAGCTTAACTGCCAGCTATGTTTTGTGTTGGTCACAAAGACTACGAAAAGAGATTTAAGTATTGGATTCTTGATTTAAGTATATTCTTGTCAAACTGTACTGTAATAGACACAATTTTATTTTGAGTATCTTATCACATAGCTAACATGCTGAACAACCAGCAGCACAGCCAACCCAATATGGACTGATCATTTTTTACTTAGACACACTATATCAAAACGCGGGACCTAAAACACACAATAATAGGATTTTTCTTTACTGAAATCCACAAACACATGTACTCTACCCCACCTTACCTCGTTACAATCTCTAATTTATTTCAACTATTACCATAAACGTGCCTATTAGATAACCTAGTAGGAGGTTTTGGTCACTTTTTGAGTCCTGGTCCTGCCAAGGTTTCCTCCATGTAACCTTTAAGGAGTTTTTCCTTGCCACTGTCGCTCTGGGCTTGCTCAGTTTGGGCTTTGGGCCAAGATAGTAGAAGATAGTAGAAGCTTGTGAAGCTGCTTCGAGACAATGCTCCTTTGTAAAAAGTGCTATAGGAATAAATCTGACTTTCACTTTGACCTGGGTTTGAATCCAGGCCTTCCCTTCTGACTGGGTCACTGTACACACAGACGCATTTGGCCCTGTCTGAAAGAGGGGAGGACTGATCCTGTTATGGACTGCCTCATAGACTTACGTGGGTGCATAATGAATTTCTTAATGAATTAATTTTTTAGCCCATCCCAGCATGCTAAGCCAATTCAGCCAAAGCAAATAAGCCAAAAACCCTAGATTATTTGTCATATTTTATATATTTAGTATATTCCATCAGTTCCTTTTCTCTATTAAACCCAAAGATATTTTTTAGAATTTAGAATGACACCAGTTACTTGCGACGTTGAATTGAACATGCAGTCATGACCGTCTGTGCCTAATATGGACAATAAGAATCATCCATCCAAGAATAATTAAAGGTCTTTAAACGAAGACTCTGTGCACCACGATGCAAAATACTGGATTGTAATTTAAACCGGTGGAGATGCTTCACTGGAAGACGGAAAGTCCATTTTCTAAGTATAAATTGGATGACAGCCGCAGGCTCTGAGGTGTTTTTAGTTTAACCGCGGCAGCTAGGCCTGAATTTATACCATGCTATTTGCTGCACCTCAGATTGATCCTTCTTCTCATCTGGCCACCACAAGAAGGGTGTGTTTTCGCCCAGCGTTCCTGTCCTGAGCTGGTCCTCTGGATGTGCTGTCTGGACAGTCACCTCAAGCTTGTGTGGGATAAGAATTCCATACCTTTCAATTCCCTCCCACCCCCGCGGTCGTAACTCCATCATACGCTGCCTGTGGCTTGTGGCTGCAACTTCCTCGGGTTGGACTCCACCCGGTGGCTTCTATTCTACTGTTTGGACAAACGATAAGCCGACGGAACAAACTTAACTTTCTAAACAAGGGACACTCCCTTGTTCGGTCCAAATATTTAGACTATTTACATGGCGAGAACGATAGTCTGTGGACACCTGTGGTTCACACCAACACTGCTTCTGGTTTTGTTTTAAAAACAGCTAAGGGTTTGAATTTGATACCTGCCTGTGTAGAAGTTGTTTGGGACAGACTGTAAGGATCTGGTTTGAAATTAAAGGTTTCCTTTTATAAATGTGAAGCCACACTTTTTTTTTGTTATAATCTTGTTATACTTATTTCACCCAAAAGAGGATGGGATTCAGATTTGCATCTGTTTCTTCCCTGTCAGTTTCGCCTTTTTTTTGTTGTAAAAATTAGTGATGCACGATATATCGGCGGACGATATATTATTTGTCGATATATGGATATCGGCATCGGTCCAATATTAGAATTTTTGCCGATATTATAACCGATATTTATAATATATTTACATATGAATATTTATTTTATTTTTCCTTTGGCTGTTACTCATTAAGCAAAATATCTGATGATGCTGACTGTATAGTTGTGTATGGAGTTTTATTTTTTCTTGGAGCTTCTCAGTCATAAACTTTCTTATACAGTTAATTGTTCTTGTAGCTGCCTGTACCAATTCAAGACAAAAAAAAAGTTTTCTACCTTTTTAAAAGGAAGGTTAAAAAATAAAATGGAATTAAACCATTTTTCCTTTGAATTAACTGCACCTTGTGTTTACATTAATCATCAGGTCTAATTTAACTGTTTTATTGTTTATTATTATTTTATTGCAAAAATTATTTACCGTATTTGAAATGCAGAAATGTTAAATTATCGGTTTTTAACATCGATATTGGCCAAAATAATGTGCTAAAAATCGGTTATCGTATCGGCCCAAGAAATTCAATAAATATAGTAAAAATATCTGCTGTTAAAAGTGCATACATAAAATGAATTTCAGATGGATAGCAAATGAGGAACATGACAACTCAGATATCTTTAAGACAGTTTATTTTTGTCATCATTGTTTACACAGTACAGTTACGTTTTAAGCATAACACGTTGAAATCTGTTATTGATTTGGTTGTTTTCCCATGTTTTGTGGTGATCAGTTTGACTGGTTCACAATTTTCAAGTCAGATGAACATGGAAAAAAAAACATTCTGTTTTTGAATAGTTACTGAGAATATAATAAACAAAAGAAAAAAAAACAGACTAGTATTGAATTCACCCTCAGATCAGAAAATAATGACAAAAGACACGAAATGAACAGGACTCCTAACTTCACGTTTTCTTCACCCAAAAAAGCAAATAAAGTTGACTTTTTTATACATTTTGACTGCCCTGGTAACCTGTTAACATAAGTTATGTCCTTCTTTTAGCACCCACTGTTTGGTAATTTCAAGTTGAGATGCTCCTATTTCTCAAAATCGAAAGAACGACAGGTTTAGTTTGGCATTTTTCATGTTTGAGAAATAGCAAGAGGGTTTTAGGAAGTCACGCTTTCGTGACTCTATCACGTAGAGGCGATCAGGAAACCACTGAAAGAGCAGTGGACGTTTTCAGCAGCAAAGACACCGTTTGCCTCATCATCAGGGATCTGAATGTGAACGGTGTCCTGCTCGTTGAGCTGAAGGACAGCGCTGCCGGACATCTGGTCCAGGAAGCCCTTGTTGTACTCATCATAAGTGAACATAATGGGGTCCTCATTCTTATACAGTGCCACCAGGGCATTGGCACCATTCACGTGCATGCTGTAGGCAAAGTAATAGACGCCTGGAACCTGGCAGGTGAATTTGCCGGTCTCAGGGTCGTAGTGATTCTCTCCATTATAAATGACGTGCTCAAACTTAATGGGGCTACCAGCTGGGGGGTAAGGAGTGGTGGTCAGGGCAGAGAAGGCAGACATTGGGGACTTGATGAAAGACTCCCCTTTGAAAGTTTCCTCAGCCTTGGCAAAGACAACCTCTCCTGGAGGGCCAGGTGGGCCAGGGGGACCAGCTGGTCCAGTCTCACCAGGAGCGCCATCAGCACCAGGAAGTCCAGGTGAACCTTGAGGTCCTTGAACTCCTTTAGCACTAAGACCTGCGGGGCCAGGTGCGCCAGGGAGACCTGGGTGACCTTTGGCTCCTGGTGCGCCTGATGCGCCAGAGGGACCGGCAGGTCCTCTTGAACCTGGTGCACCTGCAGACCCTCTCTCACCAGCTGGTCCTTGACTTCCTGTGTTGCCCTTGGGTCCGACAGGTCCAGGTGCTCCGGTGGCACCAGTTGCACCTGTGTCACCAGCTTCTCCCTTGCTACCTGGAGCACCAGTAGCTCCCCTTTGACCTTGTGGGCCTGGGCCACCTGGGTAACCTGGCTTGCCATCAGCACCCTGTGGACCCTGTTCTCCCTTGTGTCCCTTAAAACCCTGAGGCCCCACTGGACCTGTCTCGCCCTTTTCACCTGCACCTCCCCTCTCACCTGGGAATCCCCTTGGACCCTGAGGACCAGCTGGGCCCATGGGGCCAGTGGCTCCGGTGTATCCTGTGGGTCCCCTACCACCTGCCTCACCTTTCTGACCTGTTGCACCTGGGCTACCAGCTGGGCCTGTTTCACCTTTCAGACCAGGAGCACCTGGCTTACCATAACCTGGAGAACCGGGAGAACCAGGAGCACCGGTTGCTCCCTGGGGACCTTTGGGGCCAGAAGATCCTGGGGCACCTGGGGAACCGTTTTCACCTGGTTTACCTGGAATACCAATTCCGGGTGCACCGGTGTGACCTTTTGGTCCAGTAGCGCCCATAGGGCCAGACTCACCATCACGACCAGGTGCACCGGCCTTACCTGGCTCACCTGGGTATCCAGGTTTACCTTGTTTACCAACACCAGGCTCACCAGGTGACCCTGCAGGTCCCTGAGGGCCAGTTGCGCCCCTCTCGCCTTGTGGTCCCTGAAAGCCGACGCCTCTTTCCCCTTTCTGTCCTGGCGCTCCAGGAAGACCTGGATGTCCCTTCATACCTGGCTCTCCCCTTGGTCCCGCTGATCCGGGAATACCTGCTGGTCCAGGTTTGCCAGGGGCAGAGAGGCCAGCAGGCCCGGGGCTGCCAGAAGATCCAGGTGCACCTCTTGGTCCCTGAGAACCAGGGGCGCCAGTGTCTCCTTTAGGTCCATGGGCACCTGGTGCACCTGGTTTGCCGGGTCCACCTGGAGTGCCTGGCTTTCCGGGGGCAGAGTAACCAGCAGGTCCAGGTGGTCCGGGGGGTCCCTGGGGTCCGGGAAGTCCTTCTGCGCTGTAGCCTGGCTCACCAGGAGGTCCAGGAGGTCCTTGGGGGCCTGGCTCACCTGGGGCACCGGGCTCTCCGGCTACAGGAACCACTGTAAAAGAAAGTAATGGTGCTGTAGTGGCGGAAATCTAAAAAGGCTGCACAATAAGGAATGATGTTCATCTATCTCAGTAGCTGTGGAAGAAAATGACGTAGAACTACATGTTTGCTTTTGTAATTCAGGATGCAGTACAGGATTATCGGTGTCTATGGACTGTTTAGAGTCTCAGCCAAGAATATGTTGACGTAATAGATATAGATACAAAAGTTGGCACTGGGTGTTGGATGAAATCGCTGAAGAAATATCTGACTGATTATTCGTTAAGTTTAAAACTTGATTATAGCTTAAGGTCGACAAATAAGGCTGGCTTTTGGGCATGGGCATAGCGTCTGACCCCACCCACTGGAACCACCCACAAGCCTAACAAACTCCACCCAGTAGTCTGAGTTTTAAATCCAAGGACATTCATCGAATGCTTTGGTTTTGACACCCAGAGACGCTGGAAGGATTTAGGTTCTTCCAGGGATGGAGTTTGGGCAGAAAGATGCTCAAATAAATCTTCAACACCGCTGCCAAAAAAAAAAGTTTTGCACCTGGTGGCAAAGATGTGCATTGGAAGAGAGTTCTGTGCTCTAGTTTCTTATTGGATCTGAGCTGTTGATGGATGTTTAAGAGTTCTAGGCTCTAGTGGACAGAAAATACATTTGGGCCGCCAGATTTATGGAGCAGATGCGAAGAGGCCTACTGCATGATGAACTGAGGATTTTGAACTGTTGCTTTTTGTTTGTGACCGAACAACTGTCGATTTTCTCAAACCTTCTGCAGGATAAAACTAAATCTACTAGACAAACTTGAAACATGAAGTCTTCAGATAAAACTATAGTCTATAGACTACCCAAAGCGTCCTGGATGAACTCCTTCTAAGTGTGGAAAGCCCAAGATACCACCTCGGTCTGCACGACCCATTACTGTGTTCGGAGTGATTTTAAGCTAAACTTATTAAACTTATTTATATAAGATGATGAAACCGAGGGCTCGTGTTTTTTACGGCCGACTTGATGCGGTCATGTCCGACCAAAACATCTGTGTGAGGTCTTTAAAGACACACCCTGAGAAATCATTCTACAGCATGTCTGTACATTTTGCGTTTTCTGTTCACAGCGTTTACGCTCACTGATCTGACAGCCGAGTGAATGACTAATGACTAGTGCAGTGAATGACATGAGCAACTCAGACACCCGTACAAAATGCTGACAGTATGGAAAGCCAAAAGAGTGTCAACCCTGCTGGTTTAAATTTGTCAGTGTGCTAAAAAATGCATGCAATATTAAATTAAACGAGGTACAATAGTGGCTGAGCTATAGCCATTTTGTTATGGTTTTGCTGCAGAAATCTTTGCACTATTAAATCTGTTGTACAAATGCAGAAAACCTGTCACCACTCAGTGCAGTGCAGTTCTGGTAGATCAATAAACCACCTTTATATTTATAATACTTTTTAAAAAGCTGAGTAAAAAGCCTTGAGAGCTGGAAAGGTCCCTAAAAAAAGTAATTTCCACTTTCGGAGTTTCCACCTTCCAACTAGGAACCGAAAAGGAGCTAGTTTGAGCAAACCAGGGAACATTTAGACCAAAAAGGAATTTAAAAGTTAGAAGTTGGAAGGACTTTGGTAGGTACTCACCCTGGCCTTTGTATGGGGCGGCCTTCACCAGTTTCTTCACCACGTATCTCTCGCCATGGCCAGCGACCAAGGCCACCAGCAGAAGGAGAATGCTTGCTACTCGTAGATCCATTTTCTGAGGTTAAATCTGTCAGGGAATTGACTCAGGGTTAGAAAACTTAAAAAAGTCTGATGGGTTTAAAAAGAAGAACCTGTTGCAAGCTGGTGTCACTATGACACCGGTCCCCCAAAAAGGGCCCGAACAGGCCCAAAGAGAAAAAACAACAATAGAGAGCAGAAGGAGAACCAGAGAGAGACACACAGGATACGTACCGGCATACTCGGGTTCCAAATAAATAGAAAAAAATCAGCACCAGCGCAACTCCCACGGCTTTATATCCTCTGGGTAGAAGCACCTTAGAGCATCTGCTGCTCTCTCGCCGCCCGGTGAGGGTTTATATACTGTATGTGGTCCACGCATCATTAAAAAGCACCCACCACACGAGTCCCTCCTCCTCTGGAGCTCCACTGTAATTAGGATTGAGATCTGCCCAATCTCGCCACCTCTCCGAGCTCCGTTCAGCGTCTCAGACCCGTCATTAGGTTCATACATCACACAAGCGCTCTGGGTTCACTTTTATTTAGAAGTGCCCTTTAAAAATAGCAGAAGAAATATAAAATATAAGACGTGCTGACAATCAGACAATCTATGATAATACAGTATGACATAGCACTTTTTAAAATATGTATTAACCAAATTGTTCTCAGTGTGTGATGTGAGTTTTTAGTTAATAGTGACAGTTCTATTAAATAGAATCAAAATAGAACATCCGTTTAACAACCAGGCAAAGGTTGTATGGTGTTAGTTAACTTATTGTGTTTAGTTGCCATTTTTATGACCCTGACTCTTTCCACACATTAGTAGAAGCATTTTCCTTTTTGTAAAATGTATACACAAAGTATGTGCAGGCTTTAAAAAAGCCTACAAACTCACTACCGTGCAGCTATCAAACACTTTCTCCATATTACACTCAAGACTTGTGTGGTCATTTATGAGCTGAGTTATGACCACTTTTCTTTCCATGACTGCGCTTCTCCTTTGGTGTACGTTGAGTTTATTCGTGCGTTCGCAGCTAAACACCACATCACATGCATGTATCGTTTTTAATTAAAATATCATTTTTATTTCATGTGTAACACGTTCACAGCGACTCTCCACAAGCCCCACGTGTCTAATTTCATCGCAGGTGTGTGCAAATCGGTCCTCTTTGCACATTTTTGCAGACCAGACCTGGTGTGAGAATGATGTCTCAGATAAAATAGGTGTTGAGAGGTATGCATGGGGCCATGTTTCCAAATCCATCCATGCTAAATAAACTCTTCCCCTTTATTGACCGTCTGGGCCACTCAGGTCCGCGCCACAGGAAGGTAAATAATAACACGGCACGGACGACCTTTTGACAGGGCCGTCGATTCTTACTTTATTTTCCTTACTTTTCTTGAAACAATCAGGGTGAATCCTAATAAACGGACTGAGCATCAGTCAACACCTCGGGCCTTCGGTCCTCCTCTCAGGACGACGTTTAGTTCAGATTTGTGTGCTCACTCTGGACCGAGGCCTTCATTAAATACACTGTTTTAGGATTCGGAGTTTATGGTGTTGTACTTGTGTATTTTTAAAAGTGCTTCTCCCTAGAAACAGCTAGTAAAAGGACATAAACAGATTGTCTGGAAAGTACATCTGTCTTTGGTTGCGTTTGCACACTGCGGCGCGAAGGTGATGCACCGATCATGTCCAGCAGAGGGCGCGCTTTAGGAGAGAAAGAACCACTCGGTCTTCACAATCACCGAGATCAGGTTTATTAGTCCTTTCTGCATAATAATAATAACATTAATGATAATAGGAGCATGGGGGCACAGTTGTCTAATACTCTGGCTTTCTGGCCCGGTATTTGAGGGAGGGGATGTCGGCCAGATGATCTATCAATTATGGCTGCAACATCAAGCCCTTCTGGCCCTGCAATGGACGGAAAGCTCAAACCCAGCTTTTGGTACAGGAACAAAAATGTTTGGTTCTGGACCTCTAAAACTTAATGGAACTTGTAGCTTTCAAACTGGAGCTGCTCTTGGTACCAGAACTGCAGCTTTTAGTTCTGAATTTGGAACCTAATCTGGAACTATAACTTTTTGTATTGGAAATGAATTTTTGGTACTGGAACTGGTAGTCTTGGGTATGAAACTGGACCTTTAATTAGTGGTACTTGAATTCATATTTTTGCTAATGGGATTAATCTTATGGGACAATATCTGAGAGCATTTGGTACAAGAAGGATGCCACTGGTTTTTTAACTGGAAACTTTGGTACGGAAGCAATGGCATTATTTACCGAAGATGTAACTACTGGTAAAGGATCTGCAACCTTTGGTATTGGAACATTTTGGCATTTTAATTGGTAGATTTGGTTCTGGAACTCCTTGTTACTTAAAGTAAGCCACTTGTTTTGGTAGTGGAACTGCTCCATTTAGTAACCTTTAGCTTTGGTACTGGAACTGATCAGGTTTTAACAGAACTGTAACGTTTGGAACTTTTGGTTTCCAAGACTGGGCTTTTGTTACTGGAAGCTTATGGCTTAGGAACTGGTAGATTTGGTACTGGAGCTGGTGGGTTTAATGTTGAAAGTTCTTGTTAGCAGAAGCAAACCATTGGCTTTGGAACCTTTGGAGTCCTTGGTACTGGAACTGCAACATTTAGTAAAAAACTGGAACTGGTACTGGAACTGGTAGGATTGTGTGCAGAAAAATAATGTTTGGTTCTGAACCATCGGTGCTGAAATTTGGCTTTTGTTACTGGAACTCAAAACTTTTGGAGTAGAAACTGGTAGCTTTGGTACTGGATGATTAACTGAACTGGAACTTTTAGTACTGTGATACTGAAATGTCTTGATTCCAGGAGCAAAGCCATCAACTTTGAAACTGAACCCTTGTATTTTTAGTAATAGAACTGGAACCTTTAATGTTCTTTACCTTAAAACATGAAGGTTTTAGTGGAAACCCTTTATATTGAGCGCAACGAATCTTTTGCTTTGACTACGGACATATCTATGGGGAAAAAGGCATCGAGGCGCTGTTTTCTAGTGTTGTAAGTTTTACACTCCAGCCCATATACTGTATATAGGGTTGGTGTTGTATGGCGGATTCGGCCTTGATGTGGTGCGGTCTAGGTTGCGATACCGCAAGCTCATGAACGCACCTTGTTGCAATCTAAACGCTCTGTGATTTGCCTTCTCGTTTGTAGGAAGTTGAGAAATTCTCACATTCTTTGTCTGTAATGAACTATCAGGAGGGCCTGAAAGTTCGTCCTTCTCACTTTCGCAGGTTTTCACTGGGTTTGCGACTAAAAACTAATCAGTAGTTTGATTGTATTTCCAGAAAGCAGTGAGTCATGTAACCTAAGTAGTTATTTACAACGGCTTAGTGGTGTTCATTAGAGGAGGAGAGGTTCTGCTGTTTTTGTTTGCTCGTTTAAATTAAGAAACCCTTAATCATAACATGGGCTAAAAAAAAAGAGAGTCCCCCTTAAAGACGGAAAACATTTCTCTGAAGCTAAAGCAGAGGTTCAATTTCTATTTGCTGCACCAAAATTATACTTTTTGCACTACGATCCGTGAGTAAATCTGCCCGATTTACGACATCGCAAGCCATCGAGGACGCCCCTTAAACCAGAGCGACTCTTACTGCTCATACTGTCTTACAAAGTCCAATCCAACTCGCTGTGGGATAAGGCGCCTTACTCAAGGGCCCATCCGTTGCAGCTTGCAGTGCCAGGAATTGACCTCTGGACCTATGGTCAAAAAGTCCACTACCTTGAACTGCTTTATTTAACATTTTAGGCAAGCAAACTGACGAGGAAACTTGGGGCCTCTAAAAATTTGGTAATGGAAACATGTAGCTTTCATACTGAGAACAGAAACCTATGGTATGGGCAAAATCTCATTTGGTACTGGACCTTATCTTTTGGTGTGGTCTGGATTATTTTCATACTGGTACTGGTAGCTTGGTACCATGAACACCTACCTTTTTACTGTATTCCACCGCTGGGTTTGGAACTGAACTTTGGATTTGGAAACTGCAAACATGTAGTAAGTAATACTTTTGGTCCTGGAACAGCTCATGTATTACCAGAGCAGTGATGTTTGGAGTCTGTTGTGCTAAGACTGGGCTCTTGTTACTGGAACTCTTGGATTCAGAACAAGAATGTTTGGTTCTGGACCAATGGACCTTCGTCTTGAAACTGGACTTTTATTACCGGAACTGAACTTTATCTCTTGGTAATGAGTCTAAAACCTTTGGTACTGGACCTTTATCGTTGAGTAATGGATCTGGAATCTTTCATACTGGTACTGGTATTTTTGGTACATGAACTTCTACCTTTGTTACCGGATTCAAACCACCGGCTTTGGAACTGAACTCTTTGTACTGGGACTGGATTAGTAGTAACTTTGGTCCTGGAACAGCTCATGTATTACAAGAACCGTGATGTTTGGAGTCGTTTGTGCTAAGACTGGGACTACAGCTTTTGGCATGGGAACTGGTAGGTTTGGTGCAGGTTTGAGGTGTTTGGTTCTTGACCAATGGACCTTGGTGCTGAAACTGGACTTTTATTACTGGAACTGAGCTGGAAATCTTGATAAAGGTTCTGGAACCTTTGGTACTGGAGCTGGGAGCTTTAATACTGAAACTTCCTCATACTAGAAGCAAAACTGTTGGCTTTGAAACCGAACCACTGGTACCGGAACTTTAGTAATAGGACAAAATATACAGTTGAACCTTTATTATTTACCTTTACTGGATACCTAAAGCTACATGGTTCCTAAATGTGATTATACATGCTCAGGTGCTTTTAATGAAACAGATGTTTTATAAAAATATTATAAAATCCATTTAGTACTGTCTGTGAGCTCACTGAAGCCCCCTATAGGCAAAGAGACAAATTGCCTTTGAATATTCCATTAGATGGATTATGCTGCGATTTTTAACTTTTGAGAAGACGCTTGCTCGCAAACTACTTACACCGTGGTATGTGTGTGTGTGTGTGTGTGTGTGTGTGTGTGTGTGTGTCTGTGTGTCTGTGTGTCTGTGTGTGACAGAGAGACAGAGAGAGAGAGAGCCATGGTCTGGATGAGGAGATTTCATTAGTAAAAATGTTTAATTAATTTTTAATAACACCCTGTAGTAAAATGCCTGTGAGCTCACTGATTCCCCCTATAGGACGAGAGCAGCGTTGCTTTTAAACAATCTCTGTTGCTGCGATTTTTCACAAATCAGTATTTTATTACCTTTGAGACCCACACCTGTCTGCAAAGACTACAGCGTGGAACACACACACACACACACACACACACACACACAGACACACGCACACATCAATAGTAGACAGATCCCCGAGGCGAAAATGTAAGTCCTTTGACCATATAATACCACCATAATTAATGTTTGCTTCTGAACTCTGTGTTGTGTGTGTGTGGTGTGTGTGTGATGTGTGTGTGAGAGAGAGAGAGAGCGGAGAATGATGTACTGGGAAGCTGAGGGCATGTGGAAGTCCCCTGCTCTTCAGATGATGGAGAATTTCTGTCACACAGGCTGTTATTAACCATCCCCTGAACATGAAGCTCGATTCAGCAGCCTCAATTTTCAGAAATTAGACTCAATCAAGTGTAATTTAGCAAAGTGCTGTCTCAGCGCACCGTGTGGTTATGTAATATAAATAGACTTAAAAGTATTGTTCGAGCACGCTGCACTTGTGCAACCAGCTCTCCTGCAGGTTCCCGGCCTTCGTCCCGTACGCCGAAGCTCTACTTGATAATGAGATGCAGGTTTTTTATGGCGACGCGACTCTAAGCAAACGGTGTAAAAGACCGAAATAGCAACAGCCGCGAGAGCTTGATTACCACTCTCGCCCTCAGAACTCGCATCCTGCTAGCGCGCCTCTTTCTTCACCGTGCCCGTCGCGTGTGATTCATCTATTGTGCGTCGCCGGTGCCCGTTGTGGCTCCGCAGACCTGAAGATCTCCAAATATCTCTGTGTTTAGAAGCCACAGGGCTCGAGGCTCCAAATGCTGCTAACATTGAGCTTAATGACAGAGCAGCGCCGGGTGGAGTCAGCTTTCTGTTTGTTGCTTCATTTCTGATTTACTTCATTTTTGAAAACCTGAAATGCCAGCAGCCATAAAACAGCTTGTAGGAAATGTGGAGTGGGAAAAAAAAAGTTTGGGCGCATTTAACACAACCTCCAACACAACACGAAGCGAACTTGTATTATAAAGTGAAGTAGAAGAGCCTCGGGTTCAGAAAGAAACCTCTAACTTTTTGTACTGATACAGGAGCACTTATTAATGGAACCGAACCATTAATAAGTCAATGAAGTTCAAGAAGTCTGTTACAAATAAACCGACTAGCCAAGTTACCAGTTCCTGTACCTATGTCACCAGTTCTATTATCAATGCTGCAGTTCCAGGCCCGAAACAGATGGTTCCGTAGCAGCTGCTCTTGTTCCAGTACCTAAGTTGACCAGTTCCATTATTGTTCCATTATTATTATTATTATGTGCTTCAGTTTGAAATCTTCCAGTTCCAGTACCAAAAGTTTCAAGTCAGGTAGCAGATGCTCTTGTTCCAGTACCAGAGGCAACAGCTCCATTTCCAATTGCTTTAATTCCAATCACAGAGATACCAGTTCCAGTACCAAAATCACCAGTTCCAGACCCAAACAGGCCCAGTTCCAAATGCTCTTATTCCAGTACCTTAAGCTCAGTTCCGTGCCCAAATCTACCACTTCCAAAAACAAAAGTTACAGGTCCAGTAACAAATGCTCTTGTTCCAGTACCAAAATCTCAATTATAGGCGCAGAGCTAAAAGTTCCAATAGCAAAAATTAAAGATCTAGAAGCGAATGCCCTTGTCCCATTAGCAGTTTAAGTCCACAAGGTACCAGGACCACTCCAAAATGATACAGATCCAGAGGCAAGTGCTCTTGTTCATGTACCAGAAGCTCAGTTCCAGCCCCAAAGCTACCACTTCCAGTACCAAATATTAAGAATCCAGTGTCAGATGCTCTTGTTCCAGTACCAGAAGCTCCATGTCAGGCCCAAAGCTACCAGTTCAAGTACCAAAAGTTCAGATCTAGAAGCAAATGCTCTTGTTCCAATTGCAGTTTCAGTCCAAAAGCTACCAGCACCATCGCTAAAGGTTACAGGTCTAGTAAATACCTTTGCTCTAGCACCGGAAGCTTAATTATAGGCCCAAAGTTACCTGTTCCAATTCCAAAGGTTCAGTTCCAGAAACAAACACTTCTGTTCCAGGCCCTAAGCTACAAGTTTCTGTAGTTACCAGTTCCATTATTAGTACTTCCAGTACCAAAGGTTAAAGGTCCAGTGGCAGATGCTCTTGTTCCTGTACCAGTAGCTCAGGTTCAGGCCCAAAGCTACCAGTTCCAGTACCAAAAGTTACAGGTCCAGTTCCAAATGCTCTTATTCTAGTAGTAGAAATCGCAGTAGCAATAAAAAGCTACCGGTTCCAATATGTTCGTCCTCGATTCAAAGGTTGAAGCCAAAGCAGAGAGTCCTGGTTCCTATACCAAAGATCTAGAACTTATGAGAATTGTTTATGGTGCATGTGCAGAAATACTGCATGCCACAGATCAGTTTTAGTAAACAGTACCAAAACACAAGGCGAGGTCACAAAAAAGAGACAGAATGTGCATCTGCAGTGTTATTTACACACAGCACAGCTATCATATACAAGGGAAGGAAGGTATAATCTGATGCACAGCTTGCGTAATAACAGCAATAGCTTTACTGCAGCCAGAAGGTGATCCCAAAACGGCAAAAGCATTTGTTACTGCACCTCTCCCTTTCAGTAGGTATTTACGCTTACTGCTGCACGGGCTGTGCCACAGAAAACATCGGCAAAAACACGTATTTTCACCGGGGGGCCCGAACTTGTGATTATGCTAGAGTAAAATCTCTATAATGTCTCTCGCTGGTGATTTCAGGCGTGGGTTTATAAGTGATAACTCGAGATGGCAGGCAGTAAAAGCGCACTGCTGCTGTTCCCTTTTTATAACAGTCATTATTCTGACCTCTAATTCTTACGACGCAGCAGAGGAACCACAACAAAGGCCTGCAGCGCCATAATGAGCTCAGTGCGTCCACATAAGTGTGTTTTTAATAAACGCGTGCAGGGCGGAAAGTGGACCGAACCATAAGAGCGTGCATAATATCTTTATCCTCGAATAGACCGAGAGATTCTTTAGATTTATGTGTCGCTAGATATATTAAACACACCACGTCATTTTATTTTTTTATGAGATTGAAAACTTTATGCACTAAAATGTGAACAAAAATGTATTCACTGTAGACACTGTAAAATCAACTACAACCAATCCACTGATGTTGGAAATGAAATTTTGGTACCAAAGGTACCATAACAAATGGTCTTGTTCCAGTACCAGAAGCTATCAGCTCCAATTCCAGAGCATAACTGCACTCATTACTGCACTGTTCTGTACTTTAACATTTGCACTACCTTGCACAAATAATCTGTATATATGCTGCAAACACTGTACAGCAGTCTACTCATTTGCACATTTACATATCTTTTTACATATATATATATATATTACACTCTTTGTTTATAATTTCTGTATATGCTTATAACAGTACTGTAGCAATTATCTGTAAATAATTCTGTATGTATTTGTAAATGATACTGTATTGCACTTCTGGTTAGATGCTAACTGCATTTCATTCATACTCTGCACAGTGACAATAGAGTTGAATCTAATCTAATCTAATCTGATCTAATCAAAGGTTCAGTATCAGAGGCTCAGTTTGAGACCCAAAGCTACCAGTTCTAGTACCAAAAGTCAATGTTCCAATCGCAGTTTTAGTCCAAAAGCTACCCGGACTGCTACCAGAAATGATCATGTAGCAGTCCAAAAGCTTGGGTCCAGGCCCAAAGCTACCAGTTCCAGTACCAGACACTAAAAGTCCAGTAACAAACACTCTGGTTCGATGCCTCCCAGTTCCAGTACCTATGTTAACCAGTTCCGTTATTATATGCTTCAGTTGGAGATCCAAAGCTACCAGTTCTAGTACCAATGGCACCAATTCCAGACACAAAGTTTCAAGTTTAAATTTCCAGTAGCAGGGGTCAGACCTTACTTCTGGAGGACCTGGGTCTGAAGAGGGCTGGGCTTGCAATGTGATGGTCGAGTGGTGAGGTTGCAGTGCCTTGAGGATTTGCTTTGCTTTGCTTGGGTGGCTCAGCTTTAGTCAGGTTGACTGGCTCTGTCTGATTATTAACTGGAACTGCAATGGTGGCCGTCCTAATGCATAAACTCCAAAACATATTTAAACAACACTGTGTGCAAAACTTTAGGCGCTGTTCCTTTAGCACTGGTTTTTCGACCTTTATTTCTATCACTGTGTTTGGCGACTTTAACAAAGTTACAAAGCAGATCCAAGCTCTCGGGATAAACTGGTACCATGGTCTGTCATATCCCCGCCGTTAGACTTTTATTTTATCTTTAAATCCCTAATTAGCCGTAGCCAGATCTCACCCACTGGCCGAGCGTTATGACGAACACGTGCCTCCCTGAAACATCTGTGGCATTTCATGTACGCTAAAAACAGGCTTAATTAGAAGACTCGCTGCAGTTTTATCTGGCTGCGATTTGAAAATGGTGGCGTTTGGATTGCAGCGTTGGGCAGCCGCTTTAAAAATGGCGTTAGCTAAAACCCTAATTAAAGCTGCAGTAAAGCTTTTTTAAAGCAGAGCTGCTCAGATGATGTTGAACTTAATTCCATTGCTGATGCTCACAAACAGGTCTTTATTCCATCTCAGTACAAACCAGCAAAAGGACTGATTCACGTTTAAAATACGAACAACGCTCCCGTCACTTCCAGTTGTTTTACGTGATCCAGAAATCTTCAGGTGGCTCTGTCACCTCACAGCTCCATGGGTCTGGGTTTGAGTCCCAGCTTGGCTGCTGCCTGTGTGGAGTTTGTATGTTCTGGTATGTGCTGGTATGGAAAGTGTGTAAATCCAGTCTAATCCAGTCAAGTACAGTCCAGCTCAGTCTGGCCCAGTACAACGCGACCCAGTCCAGTCCAAATCAGACAAGCCCAGCCCAGTCCAGTGCAATCTAGTACAATCCAGTCAAAAACAATCAAGTATAGTCCAATTCAGACCAGTCCAGTCCAGTCCAAACCAGGCAAGTACAGCCCAGTTAAGCCCAGTCCAGTCCAGTCCAACCAAGTCCAATCCAGTCTAGTCCAGTCCAGTCCAAACCAGGCAAGTACAGTCTAGAATAGTCTAATAAAAAATGAGAAAAGTTCAGTCCCATTAAACACAGTCCAGTGCAGTCAAATCCAACCTAGTACAATCCAGTCCAAATTAGTCAAGTTTAGTCTAATCCAGTCCAGTCCAAACCAATCAAGTACAGTCCAATTCAGTCCAGACCAGTCTACGGCAGTCCAGTCCAACCAAGTCCAGTCCAATCTAGTCCAGCCCAGTCCAAACCAGGCACTCTAGAACAGTCCAGTCCAACTCAGACAAGTACAGTCCAGTTAAGCCCCGTCCAGTCCAGTGCAGTCAAATCCAACCCAGTACAATCCAGTCCAAACCAGTCAAATACAGCCCAGTTCAGTCCAGTCCAATCCAGTAAAACCAAGTCCAGTACAGTCCAATTCAGTCAAATCCATTCCAGGACAGTCCAGTTCAGTTCAGTAAAATCCAGTCTAATAAGTACAGCCCAGTCCATTCTAATACAGTCCTGACCAATCCAGTCTAGTCCAGTACAGTCCAACTCCACATCACAATCCAAACTCCCAGTATCTCAATTCCTGCTGTAACATTATGGCATATTTAAATCCCCTAATTAGCCATGAAAGCAAGAATCCCAGGTATGTTTTGTCGATTTGCTGACTGAATAGAACTGACAGTCTTAAGTGGAAGTCTGCAGAACTTAAACATGAGGCATTTCTGAGACATGTTAATGCACTTTAAGGCTTGTTGTGTGGAAAAACAAGACATGAAAAGCTTTGTGTGCAAAAGTCTGGGCACCTTTTCAGGTCAGTTTTCTAAAAGGCCGCACACACTTTTGTATAAGAGGTTATAGTCAGTACTGTTCTTTCCAAGATCTCATGATCAGCAGTAATTCCTTTTTCTATTCATTAATGGTACTGACAGATCTTAGCGCCGTGTCTTTGAGCTTAGGAAATGCCTTATCTAAGTGGTGTGTTCCCGTTTGGCTGGCGTGTGGTTCCCGAAAATGCCTGTAAAACCAGATGGGTTGTGGTAATTTAGTATTTGAGGACCCAAGCAAAGCTGTTTCTGGTTTCTCCCACACCCAAGAGAAGAACAAGTTGTAATTGTCGGTTGATGGGAGACGCAGCAGGCACGGACAGCTGGTGCTAAAGATAACTCATCTAGATCGGGATACAAATTTAAGCATTCAATATAAACCGGCTGTACCACTAAGAGCCGGTTTGAGTTTTATGAATGGAAGGGTGCACCGGGCCCCTCTTCAACCTGATTGTTGGGGAAATTACAGGGTCGCATCCAGAAATGTGTCCAGAAGTGAAGCCCGTCTCTGGGGTGGCATACGGCAGCGCAGGAAGTGCAACCCCTAATGGAGGTGTCATTACGGTTCGAGTCATGCATCACGGGTAAAATGATAGGCAAGGAGCCGACAATGACGCTCACACACACACACACACACACACACACACACACACACACACGCTGCATGTAGTCTTTACCTCAGTAATGACTGTTTGCTCCAAATCTGAAAAGCCAGAGCGAAAAGCAGAGGCAACGGGGGAACAAAAAGAGAATTGAATCAGCAGTCGCTGTTTTTTGGGGGAAAAAACAGGGCTTGGTCAATGAGGCAACTGTGAAAAGTTATGAGCAGATATAAATACACGCCTTCATACAGCCCTTAATGTTCGGGCACCACTGGCCAAGCAATGTTTTGCAGGAAACAAACAGGGCACTTCAAAGCAATTCGACATCATCCGCTAGTGTTTGGCGTGATCTCAGGATTAGATGGACTTCTTAACGCCGGGTAACGTTTGCACAGATGTCATATAAAAACATTCATTCCGATAACGTTCAGGACACGGGACCGCTTGGGTCTTTCTGCCGTCTGAAGGCCTTTTCACACCTTCACACCATTGTCCTCTTTTGCTTTCTTTAATTTCCCTTCTCTTAATGTGCCACGGAGACTTCGCCTCACATTGTCAACTTAAATAAACAAAGACACGAGCGAAGATTAGTGCAGGAAGCTTTATATTATTTGGTTTGTGTTTTTTTTTGTGGGCATGAACGGTTCCATCCAATCCCTGTGAGCTTTATCACATCATTCTCCAGCCTTTCATTTCTATCCCACCAGATCTTTTCTTTAATATCCATCTTTTTAGAGGCAGCCTGTTGCTCGTCCTATAAGCTCTTGATGAGCTGTTCTGCCCAGCAACCGAGCTCTGATTGGTCAGCCTGATTTTAAATTAGAACAGGCTCCGACATTTTACGCAGCGTTGCGGTCCATCAGATTCGGACTCGGTGTGAAGGACAGCGTTAATGTACGTGTTCTTTTTTAAAACCTGACATGCATTCGGTGTGAAAAGGCCTTAAGATGTACTGATGTCCCATCCAGGACATGCTTTGTATGGTAGTGTAATGTAAATGTAAAGGGTATTTTTCGATAGGTAAATGCGTCAGAGATACACGAGTGGAAGCCTAAACACTAAGACTTTTGTAATTGATACCAATTCACAATAAAAGAGAATAAAGAAAGTACAATAATGTGCAGTTATGACCCTGTATAGGTTAAAGCTGCAACACTTAATAGGACGGTCTGATGGACCTGATACTTTAGTTTGTCAGAAGCAAACAACGCTAAAAAAATTGATAAACTGTATTAGGAACAACACAGAAAATCAGTCGGATGAACCAGAGACTCAGTCAATATGAACCAGTTTATATAGTGATGACTTGGAGAGAATATACACTTCTCAAAAATAAAAAGGGAACACTTAAACAGCACAAAATAACTCCAAGTAAATCAAACTTCTGTGAAATCAAACTGTCCACTTAGGAAGCAACACTGATTGACAATCAATTTCACATGCTGTTGTGCAAATGGAATAGACAACAGGTGGAAATTATTGGCAATTAGCAAAACACACTCAATAAAGGAGTGGTTCTGCAGGTGGGGACCACAGACCACTTCTCAGTACCTATGCTTTCTGGCTGATGTTTTGGTCACTTTTGAATGTTGGTGGCGCTTTCACACTTGTGGTAGCATGAGACGGACTCTACAACCCACACAAGTGGCTCAGGTAGTGCAGCTCATCCATGATGGCACATCAATGCGAGCTGTGCCAAGAAGGTTTGCTGTGTTTGTCAGCGTAGTGTCCAGAGGGTGAAGGCGCTACCAGGAGACAGGCCAGTACACCAGGAGACGTGGAGGAGGCCGTAGGAGGGCAACAACCCAGCAGCAGGACCGCTACCGGCGCCTTTGTGCAAGGAGGAACAGGAGGAGCACTGCCAGAAGCCCTGCAAAATGACCTCCAGCAGGCCACAAATGTGCATGTGTCTGCACAAACAGTTACAAACTGACTCCATGAGGATGGTATGAGGGCCCGACGTCCACAGATGGGGGTTGTGCTCACAGCCCAACACCGTGCAGGACGCTTGGCATTTGCCAGAGAACACCGGCATTGGCAAATTCGCCACTGGCGCCCTGTGCTCTTCACAGATGAAAGCAGGTTCACACTGAGCACATGTGACAGATGTGACAGAGTCTGGAGATGCCGTGGAGAGCAATCTGCTGCCTGCAACATCCTTCAGCATGACCGGTTTGGCAGTGGGTCAGTAATGGTGTGGATTGGCATTTCTTTGGAGGGCCACACAGCCCTCCATGTGCTCGCCAGAGGTAGCCTGACTGCCATTAGGTACTGAGATGAGATCCCCAGACCCCTTGTCAGACCATATGCTGGTGCGGTTGGCCCTGGGTTGCTCCTAATGCAGGACAATGCTAGACCTCATGTGGCTGGAGTGTGTCAGCAGTTCCTGCAAGATGAAGGCATTGAAGCTATGGACTGGCCCGCCCGTTCCCCAGACCTGAATCCGATTGAGCGCATCTGGGACATCATGTCTCGCTCTATCCACCAACGTCACGTTGCACTACAGACTGTCCAGGAGTTGGCAAATGCTATAGTCCAGGTCAGGGAGGAGATCCCTCTGGAGACCATCCACCACCTCATCAGGAGCATGCCCAGGTGTTGTAGGGAGGTCATTACATCAAAGTTGGATCAGCCTGTAGGGTGTTTTTCCACTTTAATTTTGTGTGTGACTCCAAATCCAGGCCTCCATTGGTTAATAAATTTGATTTCCATTGATGATTTTTGTCAGCACATTCAACTTTGGACAGAACAAAGTATTCAATGAGAATATTTCATTCATTCAGATCTAGGATGTGTTATTTGAGTGTTCCCTTTATTTTTTGAGCAGTGTATAAAAGTAGTACTTACAATAGGACAGGCACATACACTTACAAACCCCATTTATGGCTTGGTACAAATAAGTAGAGGAAAGTCATACACACAGAAAAAAGTCTCTAAACACGTCAACTGAGTGTTTAGAGAGCTCATAAATTCCCACCTCTGGAGTTGGATCAGCGTTGTTTGGTTGTTTATGGTTGCAGTGTCTGTAACAGTGCCTAAACTTTTGCACAGGTTTGTATTTTCGCAGTGCAGTGCACCACTCTAGATTGAACCCAGTAAGAAAATGTCAAAAAGATGAAAAATTATATCCACCTGTTCTGTCTCTGCTCATCCCAGTTAGTGTCATGGGGGGATTCTGTACTCACAGGGCGCAGGCAGAAATGCAACACGGACGAACCCCAGTCTGTGGGACGTTTGATCTCCAAAGTGACTAATTTAAGAGAGATTTTAATAGAAGAGAGATTGTTGGAATAGGAGATTTCTGGCGCTGCTGATGTTCAGCCTTGTAGACGCTGCAGTCTGGACATCCAGACAGACTCACGGCGGGGCGTCATGCTAAACTGAGACCTTGGCGTCATTCTACGCTGTGGCCCGAAGGTCCCGAGCGAGTCTCGAGCGATTTTCTCTGTAATTTCACTTTTGTGCCTGAGGGGCATTTCGAAAAAACCGCAGCCTACAACGTGTTCAGATCCACAATTAAAACGTTCCCTTTCTGTGCACACAATAATTAGAGCGTCACTTCTGAGACACCTCTGTTCCGTAGCGCTCAGGGTTATGGCGGATCTCAGGAGCGCTGTTTGGATTTGGTTTTATGGTTCTGTTTGGGCTCGGTACGAATGTGATCATTATAAGATCCCTCAGAAGCTTTTAGCATGTCGTCTGTTGGACACCCCTTGGTCCAAAAAAACAAATGACATGTTTTGCTGATTTTCTAAATTAAAATGCCTCGGTGCAAGGTTCGAACCGAACTGGAAAGGGCATACGTTTGGAATTATTACTTCTATTAAACATCGACAAAGAAACAAAAGTCAAGATAATGTCAAGGAAGATGGGGATGATCCTCTAGCTTAAAGTCAACCCGGTTTATTCTGGTCAAGGTCATGGTTGCTCCCCAAGCAGTCAGATATCTGAGCATGGTGATTTGGTGTACTCATCTACTAATGATAGGCAAAAGTTTGTGGACACCCCTTCTAGTTCACTCACTCACTTACTGATAACACATTCCTAATATAAAGTGTACATTTCTGCATCTCCATAGACAAACAGTGAATGGGTTTCTGCCCTGCCGGCCATAGAGAACACTGGCTTGCACAGAACCTTAAAAATGCTCTGGAAAGCCAAACGTGACAACATCAGAAGCTGACCTCACGGTCATGTGCCAGAATCTACTCTGTACTAATACCTGTGATTTTGGGTGTCCACAAACTTTTGTCTACATAGTGATCCAAACATGTCCAGATATTTCTGTGCGGATTTATTGTCCCTCTGCATCCACCAAACTTGTCTGATTTAGGATACTTTCCATTTCGCTACGGACCTAAACGTGTTCTTGTTTTGCTCTTGCTTTTAAAAAGCACATGTGGCCCAGCCTTCAGAAGCTCTCGGATGTAAACACCAAAGCACTTTTAAAACGCTTTTATCCCTCTTGGTTTAGTGGATACCTCAGTATCCTCAGTTATTTGTACTGATTTGTTTATGAATTGGTACTGCGGCTGAGCGTGGCGGCTCTGTCGGGAGGGTAAATTCGGAAACCGTTTATTGGGACGCTTCGCATCCTCCCCCTGTGCCTGTTTCGGTTCAGTTTGGTGGATTTTCGGGAACAAAATAAAAGGTCCAGACAGACTTCCTCTCTGCCAGAACAGAAAATCGCTCTCAGTAGGCCTTTTAAAATGCTTTCGCGCTTTCATTCTCGGCACCTCAGAAGCGCCCTTGCCAAAATGCAGGCCTGCGTTCTGACAGCATTCCTCGTGTTTACGCGTAAGCAGCCAAACCAGCAGGCTGCCGTCCAAACACCTTCAATAACTTTAGTTTTCCATCTCCCACTTAAGAGAATTAAACCACTTGCTTGTTTAAAACACGTCAACCGCACAGAAACCACCAGTCAATCACGCTATGGATTGTGTATATCAGCAGCTGATCTCATAATGTCCTGCTACGAATAGATCCTGCGGCCGCTGGGGGGGGGGAAGCCACGGAATACACATCATTACGCTTTTTTTGTTGTTGTTTTGTAAATAAATAAAGGCATCTAAGGCTACTGGGTGCAATAGTGCATCGATACGGCAATAGATCGTGTGCATCGTTCACATACTCTCCCTAAAATCCCCGAAGTTTTTGTGCAAGTGCTCTGTGAAACTGATGCTCTTTTAAAAATTTCTTGTTTTCTTTCTCGTTTACATTTACTGTATTTTACCTCCGTTTTGTCCCGGTCAGAGTCGCCGGGGAGGGTTCCGGAGCAGAATTTATGGGTCACAGATGAAGGCATATCCTTGACGGGATGCCAGTTCATCACTCAAGTCTTGGAAGTGGTCGCTGTTGCAGTGCCAGTTAGACTACAAAAATGACTAGCAACAGTAGAACTAAAATGAGATGAAAGTGCTAATATTACACACATTTTTCTTAGTAAGAGCTCTTAAAATAAGTAATAACAATACTAAAAATACTAATACTTTTATCACTGTTATACTTTTTTCACTTAAATCAAGCGAAAAGCCCTTATTTTATATCTTGAATTTGAACAGAAGAATCAGGAAAAACTGAAAAGTGGTGACTTTTTGAGCTTACTTTCAGCCCTAAATTTCAAAGTGAGGATGATCAAGGTAACTCTTCTAAAAACAAGCAGTGCCTTGTAAGACAAAAACAAGATTTATTGCTTTGATAATAGATTGTCTCACTTGCTAAGATTCTGTTTTTGCAGTGCATGTGTTTGTGTGACGCCCTAAATTCTTGAGCCTAAATTCAGTTAATTTAGTTTGTTTTAATGCACAAAAAAGAAACAAACGAGTGAGTTTTAGTGCACTCAGTATATTTAATTACTTTTAAACCATTCAACTGAACTCAAATTCAAATGGTCTGGTAATGTCTAAATCTAGATGGCTGTCCAGTATTGCCCAGTCCGTCTGTAAAAACCGTAGGGGTCACATTTGATTCAGATCTCTCCTTTGATGCGCACATTAGCAGCATCACTCAAATTGCTTTCTTTCAATTACGTAATATCGCTAAACTTAGAAATATCCTCTCTTTTAATGATGCAGAAAAACTTGTTCATGCGTTTATAACCTCAAGGTTGGATTACTGTAACGCCTTACTTACTGGATGCTCTAGTAAATCTATAAATAAACTTCAGTTAGTTCAGAATGCAGCTGCCCGAGTGCTAACTCGAACTAGAAAATTTGATCATATCACTCCTGTTCTACTCATCCACTACAGTGGTTACCAGTCAAATTCCGCATGGATTACAAAATACTTCTTATAACTTATAAAGCTCTACATGGCCTGGCCCCACATTATCTGAGTGATCTCTTAGAGTTTTACAATCCAACTCGTCTACTTCGTTTGCAGGGTGCAGGACTTCTTTTAGTTCCTAGAATTAAAAAAGTCCACAGCAGGGGGAAAGGCTTTCTCATACATGGCCCCCCAACTATGGAATAAACTTCCCACTTTCGTTCGAGATTCAGACACCCTCCAAATTTTTAAGTCTAGGCTAAAGACATACCTATTTACACAGATTTAGACCAGGATGCATGGCTTGGGTCACTGGGGCCGGAGTCTGGAGGTCATGTCTGGCCTGCCTGCCTTGTCCTTTAGCCGGGAGTGTCGAGTGGGGCGGTCTGGCTGAACGGGGCTTCGGTCCTCGTGATCTTGACTCGTGCATTCTTGCCTTAGACTAAGGGCAGAGCTGGGGGGGTTCACAGTCAAAGAGTCTTATGGTGATCAGAGACGTTGGGTTTCTGTCTTCTGCCTCCCTTGGGGTTGCCAATGTCTCATGTGATCCCTCTTGGCTGTGTTTCCTACCAGTTCTCCTCTTTCTAGCTATGCTGCTATAGCTAATGCTGCCGGGTGTCTCATGCTACACTTGGCATCAGTGATTGACATGGCATCAGTGATTGTTAATAGACACTGTGCTCTTAATCAATAACTAATTACATTTTCTGTTTTCTCTCCGAGCTGTGTTCCGGCAGTTCCAGCCCCACACATGATGTTCATCCGCTGTAGCTCCAGTCAAGCTGCTTCCGTCATCAGCTCCAGCCCCATCATACCCGGGCCACTTAAATTCCGATTGTGGCATACTTCCATTCTATTCGAACTTTGACTCCATGACTTTAGTTCGCTCTTAGATTTATCATCTACGCCGCCCTAGGAGGTTGGGTCCCTTTTTGAGTCTTGGCCCTCCCAAAGTTTCTTCCTATAACACTCAGGGAGTTTTTCCTTGCCACTGTCGCCCTAGGCTTGCTCAATTTGGGAATGGACGTAGTTATTAGGAGATAATCTAAACTTGTAAAGTTGCTTTGAGACAATGCTCCATTGTAAAAAGCGCTATATAAATAGATCTGACTTGACTTGACTTGAATGCATTGTTTAGTGTTTTAAATCCACTAAGAGTTAACTACTGAGTTAGTGTACAATCATAAGATAACGTTTAATGACTTTAAGTGTTAAAAATGGCATAATTCAATGTTTAGGGTGTTTTTATAATGATCTGTGTAGATTATGAAATGGTTTCATATGATTTTAATGCACAAGAAGGAAAACAGTGAGTTTAAGGCCATTCAAAATCCTAGGTCAAAATCAAATTGCTTCTAAGCGCTTTTTATTGTTATCTAAGCCCAATCCCAATCCCTTAGACGTTATAAGGAGGAAACAGAGTTCAGTCACAGTTTTTTTTTTACCACTTAAAAGGATTTGCTGTATGTAGGGTTATAATCTTTTTAGTGTGTTCTTTGGACTTAAGGTCAAACTGTTGAGCTGTTGTGCCTCCGTAAAGGAAAAAAACATAAAAATAAAAGCAGAACAATAGATTTTTAGCATATCATTCCCATATCATCTGTTTTTCTCCTCAACAAGCCTGTTTTAATCTATTTTTTCCCTTCTTCCTAACAAACGGATCCTCTGTCCCCCCCCTCCCTCTAACACAGGTCATCATACCAGTATTGTGATACTAAAGAAAGAATAAAAAATATACATGCCTGAAATACGAGCTTAATGAACCTTATTTTTAAGTATAAGACTGTATTCCCGGACAAAGCCCCTGTAATTTTGTCCTTGCTGTGTTTAAATGTTTGAGTCAGCTGACTCCCGTGCATTACTTCTCAATGAGTTATTTACAGCCGAGTCAAACATTTCACCCTCGCCGACGGAGTGACGCTTTTCTGCATCCTTGAACCAAACAGTCGTTTGCAGCGTCGCAAATTATAATGAAATTAACCAAATTATATTCTTTTAATTTGGAAAAGCCCGCTGTAATCTATACGTTCACCCTCCATTATCGTTGACATTTCTGAAACACCCTTCACCCTAATTAGAGGCCAGAAATTTGACGGAGCCTGAGATTACGTTCTGTGTGCCTTTTGCAGCGACGCCGGGCCCGGTGTCACCCGGTTAAAAATGTGTTCTTCCAGCTGTATTTACACGTTTTTGCCTTATGGCGCTAAAGTGGCGGAAAAAAGCAAAGCAGTCCTCAGTTTGTGAAAGTTAAAAAACGTAGAAGTGAAAATGTCATCAGTCGCCTCTACTTTCCTTTACAGGACTTTTCTCTCTGTTCGCTTTGCTGGAATTCATTTGGAAAATTTGCTCGTCCTTCCTTCCAGGATTCAGACTGCACCACAGATTTACAGCAGTGTCTTTAACTATCTAACTATCTGTGGGCTATCGGTTTTCTTTAAGACTTTGGGTTAACTTGGCAGCATTAAAGGAAATCACACACACAACGTAACGCTATCGCCACCATGCTTCACGTTAGATACGGTGTAGTTTGGGTGGTGTGCTCTGTTTGCTGCTTGGATTCTAGTCCATAAAGAGTAATAATATTGGTCTCTTCTGACTGTGAAACCTTTTGCCACGAGGCGTCTTTTTTTTTGCCATCTGTCCATACAGATCAGCTTTGTGTATGGCTTGTGAGATTGTTGTCACACGCACAGAATCTCAGTCATAAAGGCCAGGGGAAAACAAACCACTTTTGTATGCGGTGCCGAATTCCTATTCAGATAAATGTCTGATAGATACTCGTTGACAAAAAAATAACTTGCCAAGAAAGACTTGTTGGGATCGAGTTAAACTTTATATGTATGAATGTAATGATGATACACAGTATTTAAGCAATTATGATTGAGTTTATTGGGGAAAACTGTACAATTGAAAGTAAAGGAGGCTCTAGTTACCCTGTTAGGTCGTCTCTAGCCTTGATACAAGAGGAGATATGGTTGGTCATGGAGTCATACAGGTTCTGGATGGTATCCTGTGCCACATTTGCCCACAGATGTTGCAGCCGGGTCTGTATATCCTGCAGAATCTTATGTATTCCCATAAATGCTCGATTGGCGATAAAACTGGCGACCAGGCAGGCCCAGGAAGTGTGACAATCTTGCTGTGTGTGAGCGAGCATTATCCTGCTGAATACTGCCAGTTGGAAGTCCTGCCATGAGAGGATCATGTGTTATCGCTACTAGGGGTGACCGCCCGTCAGATGTGACAGCAGTTGGGGCAGTGTGTGGCTCCACAGTAAAGGCAGGATTGAAGCGCTCACCACGAGGCCTCCATGCTCGAACCCGATCACCGTTGGATCCCAAACAGAACCTGGATTCGTTGCTAAAGACCATACGGTTCCGGTCCGTAGCAGTCCAGATTTCTTGTTCACGACACCACTGCGAACGAAGACATTTCTGTCTGGGTGCATTTTATTTTTTTGTCATAAAAACATTTGCAAGTCGCTCAGAGTTGGCATATCCTCAAATCCCAATGGCTCGCTTGTTCAGTTTGGATGTTGGTGTCGCCTTACACTGTGCACTTCCTAGTAAGGTCTGAACGATACTCCGAGGGATAGTTAAAACCTTTTTGTATCCCGATGGGAATTTTGGGCTGATGTGTTAGACAGAGCAACCATCAAACCTCATTTAAGGGAACATCTCTTGGTGTTCAGGGCCCTTTCCGAGCCTTTCAGAGGGAGCACTGTGGATACTTTGTTGGCTCACGTCAATCGACATTTGAACGATGGGGCTTTACGTCTGGCTTTCCTTTAATTTGTCACCGGTCTGCACAGAAACACCCAAGAAGATGTAATACGGAAGCCAAACTTGCAAATCGGCAAATCGCCCAATTCTGGAACGGTTATGGCACACGCCCACACCTAAGAGCCTTAACCTTTGCTTCTTGTTCTTCTAACCAAATCCTATAAAGCATTTAATCCCGGTTATTGCGCATTTTTGTATCAATTATGTGACAAATCATATAATTGTGCAGTGAACGCGTCATTGTTTTCAGCGGAGCCATAATGGTTTTGCGCTTTTCGCACATCATTTCTGTGGATTTCATTAAATTACTCTATCATCATGCTGCCAGTAGAGCAATTAAAATCTCTAGCGCACTGTACCTGCGTGAGGCGAGGTGAAACGTTCGAACCGTTTAACAGCTCAGCAAGAACCGATCTCAACCGTATGACTAATTAAATAATCACGTTTTCCCCTCTTATATTTATTTTCCCCGATTTAACCACACAGCCTCATTTCACGAATGATGAACGACTTAAATTTGACTTAATTACGCTTTAAACATGCCGGCAGGCCCCGGTGAGAGTCTTCATGCGAGCTCCTGTTTAGAAAGCTTTGGGCCAGCTGGCTCGTGCGCATCGTTTTCACCGAGCTATTTAGAACCCAAGTCAAACATTTCAGACGATTTTCCTTACAGATAAAGAATGAAATGAAACTAAATTACACCGCTCCGTAATGGAGGAGAGAAACTCGGCCGTTCATCATTAAGGCCTGTTATTAAAAAAAGCGTGCTTTATGTGGATCCGAGCGTCCTTTGCGTAATTTTCCCAGGTAAAACATGTAGCCAGGCTGAGGTATGCAGCGACGCAGACAGGCAGACGTTTTGCGGAGCTTAATGCATGCGCATTATGGCTATTTAAAGGACGGAGGGTGTCTGTTCCTACAGGATAGACAAAGCAGACATTTGCATGGAGACTCAAGCCTGATGAGTTACGCCTGATTTATCCTTTCTTCCAAACGGCATTCATATTTGCCAGATCTTCACTCGAAGGCAAGGGTGCAAAGGGTGTGAATCCATCTACGAGCAGGGAGATCTAAACTATAAAACCATATCATGGCATAATAATCAAAAAGGCTCTGACCCATCAGCGTCCATAAATCCTCAGAAGATCTCCTCTGGTATCTGGAACCAGACTTATTTATCCCACAGATACCCGATCAGATCGATATCTGGGGAATTTTGCCATGTTCATCAAAACTTTCATGAACATGTTGCAGTGGTAGGGCGCATTGTCCTGCTGAAAGAGTCCACTCGTGAAGGGGCGCATCCGACCGGCAACAATGTTTTGGTCAGTGGTACAGCTCGTACCACATGAATGCCAGGACTCATGTTTTTTTTTTTTTTCCAGAGCATCACATCAGTGGTTTATGTTAGTACTAGGAACACCTACTCATTCATGAAATCATCTAATCAGCCACTGTGATCGCAGTGATTTTGACCATAGCCTGATTGTCGGTGTTGCATTTTATCTCCGACTCCGATTCCAAGCTTTGATTCCAAAGTGGTGATAAAAAGTGACAAATGTTTAGATATAAAGAATGTCTTTATTTTTTATATTTCAACTTCAAAATGAATCATTTTTAAGCTTTTTAAACCTATATATGGGGCACAGCTGTTCTTAGATACTTGTAGGAGGACTCCAAGGAAATAAGGTTGGGAACCAATGATCTAACGCTTTACAAAACGTACCACAGATGGGCGCCTCCTTAATACATACGGATTTTTGCCCAAAACTCGTGTAATAGAAGCATAAAATGCGTTTGTAGGAACTGATAAGGGAAATCTGTAACGATGACGCAAGCCTTCAGCTTGCATCCATCTTGTTTAGCTCCCCCTGCTTTCTGCTTCCTATCCAGCAGGTGGGGCTGTAGCCATTTACATTTACATTTACATTTACAGTCTTACAATCCAAGCAATTGTGGGTTAAGGACCTTGTTCAAGGACCCAACAGTGGCAACTTGGCAGAGGTGGGATTTGAACCCTGGACCTTCTGGTCCATAGTCCAGTACCTTACCCGCTAGGCTACCACAGTCCCCTATATATACCCCGCTTTCTGTGCATTTCCTTTGTCTGGCTTCATTGTCGTTGCCCTTGGCTCCTGTTCCTGTCTCCTCTATGCTGGTTTGTCCATTCTACTTTGTCTTGTCTCTTAGTATCTTAGTCAAACTTCCTTTGTGTTCTTTAGCATTGGTTAGTTGTTCTAGGTTTAGCTTTGTTAGTGTGTGTTAGTATTGTTTGTATTAGCTTTAGCGGTGTTAGCTTGTTTCGTGTGGTAGATGTTTGTAGTATTTCTGATTACTCGTAGTTTATGTTTGTGTGGTTTGTTTGTATGTTTCACCATGTTCACTCCTAATAAATCTTCACCACTTGCACTTACGTCTCGTGAGAACAAAGCTCGTGTGTGTGTGGATCATCAGCTATGTTCGCTTTCGCAGTTCCACGGGATGATCGCCTGCTCGGCCTCACATTCTGCAACGATTAGGGCTCATTCCGAACTGTTTTGTTCCTGGTAGGCTAACGTAGAACGTATGGACTGATGATTAGGGGACCATTTTGGACACAGCCCCTAACTCCGGGTGCACAGGGCCAAGCAGCGAAAATCCGACCGAAGGCGTTCGCTGTGTTAAAACAAAAAATTGCACTCTCATCGAGTTTGTGCCGCCGTCTTTTCATTTCTAAAATCAAACCAGCGTGTAATTTGACTGGGGGTGCCCAAAACTTTTTCAGGACAAATACAGTTTTTACCCAGTTTTAAGAGCTGCGAGGTCTTTACTAAAGCAGAACATGATGCGGCAGGGGATAAGAGCCTCTTACGAAAATGAGAATATGAACATAATTTGATATCATATTTTCTCTCAGGCTAAACGTCTCCAGTCTGAACTATGCAGACAGGCTGCGAGTTCCTCGAGATTCGCGTCTAATTACCGCATGTGTGACGTTAAACTTTTGTAAGAACTTGATTGTAACTCAGACGGCGCTAAGTCTGTAATCAGGAGCGCTACATTCCAGATGGCTTTAATCCTCGTATTTAGTGCCGCGGGGTTAAACCCTGAATGACTAGCATTAAGTGGCAGAAACACATCAAACACGTCTCGCTCGCCTCGTAATGAAAAAGTTTTAAGACAGAGGCGCTGCTTTTCTGACTTTAAGGCTTTAAGGGAAGATTCGCAGCTTAAGCGCTGAAACAAATCCCTCGATGGTTTGACGTCGGATCGTTTGCAGTTAAATGTGTGTTGTTGTTTTTTTCATAAACTCTGCACTTGTGCTACCCTAAACAGACACACCTCCGAGTAACCACAAAGCTCCTGTAATAGCGCAGAGCTAAAGCTAGGACTCATGAGTCAGCACTACATTGTGTGGACTCTGTACGCTTCAGAAACAGAGCGCTGGCTTCCAGAAACTCAGGCTCAAACTTAAGCTCAAGTTCACCCTAATAAACTCAAACTCCAGGATCTTTAAGAGGTATACGTGTTTATTAAATCATTTTATTTCTTTTATTATATTATATACAGATTGATGTTAAGAGTTTATCATTTCATTTGTTTAACCAAAGTATTATTATTTTTTAAATATTAACTTCTTACTGCTTTGTATGCGTGTCTTACTGTTTCATTTTGTTGGGTGTTTTTTCTTTGTGTTTTTTCTTCAGTCATTCCCTGTTTATTTTGACTCTTTCTCTTTCTTCTTTTTTTTGTTTTCCTTCCTTCTGTTCTTTTTTCCTTGTTCGCTATTTATTTATCTCCTGTCTTCCTTTTTCTAATCTTCATCTTTTTCTCTTCCCTTGTTACCAAGATTTTTTAATTGTCTTGGTTTTTTTTCCTTTTCATGCTTACTCCTCCCTCTATCTTAATGTTTGTCAGCATTTATTATCCCATTTATGTAATCAACTGTTTCTCTATGTTGATTTCACTGTGCTACTTTTTTCTTTCTATGCTTTTATTCCCCTGTCCTTCATTTCCTGCAGTTTATTTTGGGGTCCTTCTTTTTTCTTACTATAATTATTAAAGATGGCGCTTTCTTCTTTTCCCCTTGCTTGCTCGTTTTGCTTTCTTTCAGTCTTTGTTCCGCTTCCTCTCTTGCATGCTTTTGTTTCTTGGCTGCACGTCGTGTGCAGGAGTTAAACGCTCTGGGGTTTAGATGGTTGCACTTTATTTTGTGTTAATTTCGAGCCTTGTAATAAATTTCGTAGGTCATTATTCTTAGCTCTGCACCTCATTAAGCAAATGACTGTGAGGTAGCAGAACGAGTTGTAGGTGAGGTGGAGTTCAGTACAGAGGTGCAGCCTGTTCCTTCCTCTATATTTACCCTCTCCCCCAAAATATCTTTAGAGCCAGACGTGGTTTGCTCGAAAGGTTCCAGAGATGGCAGAAACCCTTGGTGATGTTTTTTTATTTTTTCAGCATCCCTTTAGAGAGAGCTGTAAATAGCTTAATGGGATAAACACTGCAGCCCTCCACTCCCCCCTCCCCCCTCTCATGTGTGTTTCTGGATGTATGGATATGGCTAAACTATTTTGAAATGGGGTTCTAACAAAGTTTGGGCGCCCCGCTCACGTTAAGACTTTAAACGTTATTCATGCACTTATCTTAAAACCCAGCAAAAGTTTGCACCTCCAGACGATGCCTGGTGTTTAGACGTTTTGACGTTACAATCCCCGGTCACTGAGGGTTAAGCTTTTCTCCTCCGGCGTGCTTTTCCCCGCTTAGCACTTTCCACTCTTTGCACCACAACAGAGCTGGTTCTTGGCCCGTGCTCAGTTCTGTTCCGGCTGGTCAGGAACCCAGAGCCGGTGATGTCAGCGGCGTCGCTTTATCGCCACGACAACGAGAAAATAAATACAGCACCATGAGTCAGTGCTTTGGGAAAGGAGACGTTTCTTTTGAGCTCCAGCGCTAATGCTACCCAAAACTTCCCCTAAGCAGCTAGGCTCGCAGAACGAGAGCGGAGACAATAGGGGCGCGTTTAGAGTCTTACGCAGAATTGCCGTCTCTGCGATTAAATTGTTTCTTAAATTGGGTTTAATCGCCAGTCAAAGCTGAACCTTCTGCCACATCGCTAAACATCAACTTCTTGATCCCAGCGGCTTCGGAGACGGGAAACTGATTACGCTTATGATTATACGTTTGTGAAAACTCGACGTTCATTAAGTAAGAGTAAGCGATGTGTGTGTGTGTGTGTGTGTGTGTGTGTACATATTAGACAATAGATAAATGGGAGTGAATAACCCTGACGTGACCCCCACCGAGGTTAAGTGCCAGTATCTCACATTGTAGCATAAACCTCGAGTATGTTATTGCAATGATTCCACAGTCCCATTATCACCTTTTATTGTTATATTTTAAGATAAAGAGAACATAAAAAGGGATTTGATTATCACCATTTGATGAGGTAAATCATTCCATCCTATGGTTACGTCGCTGCTAAAGCATCATCATCAGATTATGGGCTTCAGTCCTAACAGTCGAGGAACGTAATTAGCATAACTGTTTATTATACAGAAAATAAACACAAATATATCGATTGATTAGGTTTCATTTATTGAAGAGAAAGTATTTACATTCTAAGACACTATTCTACAGAAGAAAATCAGAGTGAGGTCCCGGTGTTAGAACCAAAGCCTAGGATTCTGCTATAATTTAAATCTTAATGTTAAACTTACCAGTCAGAAATGTTAAAGCCGGAGTTCTAGATCATCAGCAGCTCGGTCGGGTTAATAAGAGCTGGGCTTAAAAGATCCATGAATGAAGCTCCGATCGGCCGTGGATGGTGTTTAATGAGAGACGCCGAGTTTAACACCAGCAAATGACGTCTTTCTAAGAACCGCCAGAGCTGCTGATGCTGTATAACTGTCCCGTAACATTTCTGACTGATCCGTCAAACCAAACCCAGCTAGAAGCTGATCCAGCATTTTTGGTGATGGGACTCAAACTGATCTTCAGTCTCGTTGCTCTGCAGTCGAGCTGCGAATCCATTAAGATCTCAGGACCTTTCATTTACTCTGCTGACTTTATTTCGTTTCTCTCTTTCCAGCTTAAATCCAAATTCTGGTTTGTAAGTAAGGGTGATGAACCTCGGCTCATTGGAAGGATCAGGCTGCTCGTTAAAAGCTTCATCTAACACATTTAAATTCAAACAAACGTTTTCAAACTCGTTGTCATCCATTTATTACTCGTACAGTTATAACGTTGCTGCTTTGTTATAGTGGAGAAATACTTGAAGAGTTTCATGTCATTATCGGCCAATATAGGCACTCAGATGTCGGTGTCCGAACTAACTGTGGTTCCTCGCAATCGGTCTGGGTCACGGGCATGGGGGTCCGGGGACTATGCTGGACAGTAACTTTGTGACTCAAACCCAGGACTTTCCTGGGTGGGCTAGAGTATTACCTATTAAACTAGTTGCGTATTGTTCTCTGTAGGCTACGGTATGTTCGCACCACAAGTGTATGTCGTGTGTATATTTGGTGCCCGAGTGCCTCCACGCTGTGGCTTTTCTCCACACACTATTCTGCAGGAGCCTGTGGTCTGCTCGTCCCCTCCCTCACGTCTACAGCGGTTCGGGCTCTTACCCGCCCCAGGTCCTGTGCTTTCCCAGACCGAAGGTAAAGAAAGCTGTGGAAATGAGAGCGTCCGCTTATAGCCGGCAAAAAATAGACGTTTTTTGATCACTATTTCTTGGCGGTGTTTGTTCCTTTCGGGTGTAGCATTAGCTCCCTCAGGGCAAACCTGAAATTAAAGCAGGCTCTTCCTGCGAGGCCGCACCGCTACCTTACCATTATTGCAGCCCGAGGGTCATAAATTAGCAGTGTCACTGGCAACGGCACCGGCACCGCAGCGCGGCCGAAAACTGCTTCGTAAGGGACACAATGCGGTCGAGTGCGGCTGCTAAAAATGTTCGGATGTTACAGTTTCCCATGCCGTTCGTCATGTCATGACACAGAGCAGGACTTTATCTCGTCCTTAAACCCGGCGTGGAATAAGTACACACTGATGCCTTTAGGTTAGAGCTGCTTGCTCCAGTTTGGCCCTAAAGGAATAAAGGACTTTAATCTAGCTCGAACCGCTTAACGTACAGAAGCGGTTACGTAGATAATCACACTGTGTGCTGTGCTGTGTGTTTCGAAGTCGATCCCATTTATCATTTTTAATAGATTATTAGACTATAATTATAGATTTCAGTTAAAAAAAGTTAAATCAGATTGACTTGAGTTTAGGTTTAATAAATTTAATTGAACATCTCCAGTAGGCGTTGACGGAATGTTCAGATTCAAATTTCAATCCAGAAAATTCAAATTTCAGCCAGCAGTCTTTGAAATTAAAACCTACACCCACACACACAGACACACACGTGTCCAAAAGTATTGGGACACAAACCCACATTGGTACATTTCAAGCACTGTTGTAGTTGCTTCATAAAATTATTATTATTATTATTATTATTATTATTATTATTATTATTATTATTACAGGTAAGCACCTTTTAATGTCCGTCCGATCAATATACGGTCTTAATGATTATAGAAAATAAAAATCTGTCTTACATACGTCTTACTCACATCTGAGTGACGGAAATCTAGACCAGGCGACACCTGCTGACAGAAAAGAGAATCGCAGTTTTGAACAGCAGAATACAACACGGCAACGTTCCTTTCGTTTCTGTTTTTGTTAGGTGTTTCAAATTCTATAAAAGATCCAAAGATGAGAATGACTGTATTGTACAGTAGATTACTGTACGAAATGTTTTCAATTGTGTTTTATTTAATGTTATTGATAAAAATAAAACACTGCGTTCAAAGTCCTACTAATTCTATCTTTTTAAGCGTTATTACGTATTATGGGTGTTTTAAAAACTACACCCTTGTATGTGATGGACGAGACTTAAATACGCCTGGGTATGTTGTTGTCACGCTGCTGTGTGGTGTTTGGCATGTTCTCCTTACGTCCACATGTATTCTTTCTGGTTTCCACCTCTGGTATTAACAGCCCCAGAAAACAAATTCCGGACTTCTAATGTTCCAAGGACCAAACCAGCAAAGCTCACCTCAGCCTAGGTGGGATACAAACCCGGTAGGCAGGTAGATAGAGTGGCAGGTGTCTGTCTACGGTCATATGATTCAGACCCAGGGGGCCCGACATGACCCTGTTTTGGGGATGATGGAAAGAAAAGGGATGTTCTGTTTTTGTCATTTGGTTAAGGAACTATCAATCAAGTAATTCAAGTCCCGCCCACACCAAAAGGTTCTTAACCCTGAATAATCTGTTAAAGATGTAAATATCACAGTATTTATAGTTATATGTGTATATATGTATGTATGCTTTCCTGTTTCCTTAGACTGAGGGTACTAAACTATTTACTTTCTGCTTTAACGATTTAAAACAACACTCATGTTTACTTTTGGAGTCAATATTATGTTTCCCTCTTTGCTCTATTCGGACCGATTTTCCGCGAGCGCATGATGTTCGAAATGGCGCTAGACACGCCCGTGCTTAAATATCGCTCGGTGTTTGTGCTGCGGCACATTCCGTGTTTTCTGCATTCTGAAACAAATCGGAAATAAGTCTTGGAGTAAACGCTCGTCTGCTTTTTTTAATATATTTAGAGATGTCGAGAATGTTCTTGTTTTTCCAGCTCCGGCCTCTGCGGCCGAGATATTTATAACGAACGACCCATGTCTGCTCGTCTCCCACAGTTTGCCCTCTGAGTGCCTTATGTTTTGCGTCTCTTCTCTCTTTCCTGGAGTGTAAAATGACCTGTGCCAGATCCGTGTCCGGGCGATCCTGGGGTCAGATTCGAGGCGAACGAGGGCGTCTGGGTTTCCTGTCGCTCTTCGCACCTCCATTGTCTCGTAGAGAAGAGCGTCTGGAACAAAACAAGGACGAGATATTGGCTGGGACTGGACTGGATCCTGAACAAACCATGCTTTAATCTACCCAGTTCTGGTCCTGATCCATGCAGCTGGCGAAAGGTTTCCTGTTTGTGCACAACAGGCACAGACCCGCCTGGCTACGAGGGCATTAACGAAGCTGTTGGCAAAATATCGACGGTTTTCCGAACATGATGTGTTTGGACTCTTTTCTTCTCGTCTTGTCACGTGGGCTCACGATATTTAATGCCTTCTACGCACCTCTAGTAACCAGCGCAGACCTAAGACATGGGTTCGAGTCCTGCTGACACCTGAGATGGTGCACGCCGTGCCCTTTGATTGTCAAAAAACACTTTTTAAATTGTTTTTCAATTTCCATTATCACGTCCAACGTCTCTATTCCAATCCTGGCAGCCTCCGGAGGGCGTAATCACACATCACGCATCACGCTTCACCAACACCGAGTGTGTCGAGATATAATAATAAGACAAAAGGTTAAGGTTAAGCACACTGTAAATAAACACGCTCACAGAAACACCGTGAAAGCCTCTCTTACGATAAGACGAGAGAGATCTGAGAGCTGGCCCGAGTTGTGTAGGGCCAGAAATGGCATAGAGTAAACGAATGGACGTCTGTCCTTCCAACTGGCACAGCAAGCTGTGTTTTAGTTTATTTAGGCCTGTGAAGTGAAATCCTGCTGCAGATGATGTACAATTAAAGGAAAAAGGGCTTGGAAGTCAACTGCTTGTTTGTGTTGATATTTGTGTACGCCAGGCCTTCGCTCAAAGCGCAAGCACAAACATCCAGCATCCAGCAGCCTGTGTGGGTTTCTCTTATTACTCCCCCGGAAGAATAGCTGGCATGAACGCCCTCGCCATCTGCGCAGAACATATCAGAGCAGCCCCAGGAACACAGCTTGGGGTAACCCGTGTTATTTTAGCTTGTTATGCCAAGCCATGGCCATTAGAGGACCTCTTGCCTTGTGATATTGCATAGTGAGACTGTGGGTAAGGTATTGGACTATGGACCAGAAGGTCCAGGGTTCAAATCCCACCTCTGCCAAGATGCCACTGTTGGGTCCTTGAGCAAGACCCTTAACCCACAATTGCTTGCATTGTAAGACTGTATCAGTTGTAAGTCGCTCTGGATAAGGGCGTCTGCTAAATGCTGTAAATGTATACATGTAAAATGTGCTATCTCAGACCAAGACCTTACTGGGGATCGAGATCTGGGGAATTTGGAGGCCAGGGCAACACCTTGAGCACCTTTCACAAACAGAGAAAGCAAGACAGAGGCCTCCTCCTTTGCACACTGTAACAGATTAATCAGAAGAACTGGCATCACCGCTCGTTTACCATCTCATATATCCCACACCTAACGAGATTTTTCAAATAAGCAACGCTTCATATGTGAGCGCTCCAAATGCTTCGCTTCATGAGTGCGTACCTTCATGTCGGTGCCTCGCAGCTCTTTGCCCTGGGTTCGATCCTCGTTGTGTTTTAACCTCTGTAATCTGAGGTGGTGTAAACAACACCAAGGTCTACGCAGGGACCAAAGCTTGGGCTTTTTCTAGACTAGAGAGTAGAACAGTCCAGCACAGTCCCAGATGTGCTAGTGTCTCACCGCAGACTGTTGAAATGAGACCAGTTTACTATTTTTTCCTGTACATCTATTTAAATGATTCTCACAACAAGCTCTCAAGTTATAGTGCTGAAAAAACATTGTAGTACAGGTATGATCACATAGCAGGGTCGATTTTGCACAGTGTTTTATTTTAAACAATAACATGAAAACACTGACATATACAGTCGTTCTTATCTTTGTATCTTTTAGAAAACTTTAAACAGTTACAAATGGTTTATATCTTGAATCTTGAATCTTGAATATCCGACTTTCAAGACTGCGATTCTTTTTTCTGTCAGCAGGTGTCTCAAGGGTTCAGACTGGTTTTCTGGCATTCAGGCCTGAATTTGATGCATATAAGGCAGATTTTTTTTTTTTTGTTTTTTCGTTTTGGTGCCTCAGAGTTTCTGGTCTGGATTCTTCCCGAGGTGAATTGGCTGCTCTAATCATCCTTTGGTTTGTTTTTAATTCCATCGTAGCTCTATTACTACGTATTGATTCCTTAAACGTGAATCTTCCCTGCACAATTATCGGGAAAATTGTCTTATTCCAGTTGTTGCTTCACATAACACATTTCTAGGCAGCGTTTCTATTCCCACACGCTGAGCATCACGGACTGATTCCCACACGCTGATGAAAAGCAGCCTTTACCTCTAATTTAGTGTTTAGATCTGAGCAGGGTGATTTGTTTCCCTGAACGCTTCAGGCAATTAGGCCGCGGTAGCTCCGTGGTTAAGCTTCTGATCCGGAGATTAGATGATTGCGGGTTCTGATCCCGCGAGTGCTAATGTTAAGCGTAACCAGATTAAAGTCGCCGTGGCTATCTGTTGATTAGTTCAACCTGGCATTATCCCTTCAGCGCCAAGAAATGCCATGTCCATTACAGCCACGTCTTCCTGTTTAGAGCTGAGGAAGCTCATCAGGACGAGGTCGGTGTGGCCAGGCGTCGGCATAACTTTGTTTACTGACGGTACGATGATTAAACTGGTCCGTGGTGAGGCCGGAGCAGTGTGTATGGACGACCTCCCCTGTAGGCCTGAGCAGAAATTCCGGACCTGTGATGTGCAGCCGACAAGAACGGCACAGAGTCCTCTCGTCCACCTTCACCTTCACTCGTGCCGTTTCCATCTGTAAGGCATCGGTGATTTAGTTAGCAGGCGCAGAACAACCTGTGCAGAGATGCATTTAGATATGACACTTCCTGCCACCGAGCATAATGCTACACAGCGCTGCAGAATTAAAGCTCCACCTGGAACAGCGATGTCATTATTTTTACTTTTTAACCCTGCACAGGACACAACACGACAGGACACAAGACGCATGCCCTGGCCGGAAAGTCAGTCCACGGCAGGGCTGGATAGGAGTCGATGTTCGTCCCCACTCGCTCAGATGCAGTTTAATTGTGTATATTATATCACACACTGTAGACACTCAAAACTTGGTACAGACTCGTATATAAGTGACTCCAGACTTGACTCAAAATAAAGGCTTGAGACCTGATTCAGTCTCGCAGATTAGGCTCGACTTGACTCAGACTCACACATTAGAGACTCAAGACTTTACTTGGACTCACACGTTTGAGTCTCGACTCAGATTCAGTGACTCCAGACTCAGCCCAGAATCCATTAGAGGCTTAAGACTCGTTTCAGACTCGCACGTTGGAGACTCAAGACTTTACTTGGACTCGCACGTTTGAGTCTCGACTCAGATTCAGTGACTCCAGACTCAACCCAGAATCCATTAGAGGCTTAAGACTCGTTTCAGACTCGCACGTTGGAGACTCAAGACTTTACTTGGACTCGCATGTTTAAGAGACTTTACTCAGATTTGCATACTAGTGACTCCAGACTCAACTCGGACTCCGTTACGGACTCAAGACTCGCCTCAGACATTAGAGACTCAAGACTTGACTCAGACTCACATATTAGTGCGTCAACTCATACTCGCATGATAGAGCCTCAGGACTTGACTCAGTCTTACATATTAGGGACTTGGACTCAAACATTAGGGACTCAAGACTTGACTTGGATTCACAGATTAGAGACTTAAGACTTGACTCAGACTCACGTTAGAGACTCAAGACTTGATTCGGACTCACAAATTAGTGACTTCAAGCTCAAGTCAGACTCGCACATTGGAAACTTGAGACTTGACTCAAGACTTGCGCAGTAGAGACTCGAGACTCAAATCAGACTCGCATGTTAGAGACTCAAGCCTTGACTTGGTCTTACATATTAGTGACTCCAGACTCGACTTGGACTCAAACATCAGAGACTTGACTCGGATTCAAAGGTTAGAGACTCGATACTTGGTTCGGACTCATATATTAGACTCCAGACTTGACTCGAACTCAAAACATTAGTTACCTGAGACTTGACTCAGACTGACACATTAGAGACTCAAGACTCGACTGTAACTTGCAGATTAAGGACTTAAAACTCGACTAAGACTTGCGTTAGAGACTTGAGACTCGACTTGGACTAAAGGGCAGAGACCCAAGACTTGACTCAGTCTTGCATATTAGCGACTCCTGACTTGACTCAGGCTCAAATGTTAGAGGCTTGACACTTGATTCATGCATAGAGACTCAAGACTCGACCCAGACTCACACATTAGACACTTACACTTGAGATTTGACACAAGACTCGTGCATTAGAGACTTAAGACTTGACTCGGACTTGCACATTAGTGACTCCAGACTCAAGTTAGACTGGTTGGAGTCTCAAGACTTGACTCAGACTCACATATTAGAGACTTAAAAGTCGACTGTGACTCACATATCAGAGACTCGACACTCAACTTGGACTCATGTCAGAGACTTGAGATTTGATTTGAAAGACTCGAGACTCCAGTCGGTCTCGCACGGCAGAGAATCAACTCGGACTCGCATGACGTGATACGTAAACGTCTCTTTGGCAGTGCGGTCTTACACCCTAGCCAACCAGCATGTAGGCTCGAGTTTGCGTCTCTGGCAGAAAACAAAAGGAAATGGTTGCATCGGTGCACTCCTAAATTAAACTATTTGGTCGTTTCTGCAACTAACCAAACATAAAAGTCAGAACATGAAAGGCATGCATGAAAGCTCTGGGTCAGAACATCACCCCCACGAGGAAAATCTGAGTGACAAAATAAAGAGGAGAGCTGTTATTTTGTTTATTTTTTGATGATCATCGCCTGTGATGGCGTCCTCACCCAGGCGTGTCTGTGTCTGAGGTTCTCCATCATGGCCAGGCTCCTCTCCAGGCCTCTCATCCTCCTCTCGTGCACCATGGCCCTGAGTGACTCACGCAGGAACCCTCTCACCAGCTGCACAGACCAGGAGCCAGGAAGAACGTCCAGCACCCCGAGCGGATTAAAGTTCACCGCGTTCCGGTTCAGGAGATCCACCGCCGCCGCGTGCCGCCTGGACCGGAGGTAGACCTGGAGCAGCCAGACGAAGAGCTGCTGAGCGAAGGCACGGTCTCGTCCCTCGGCTGCTCTCCAGCAGAAGGTCTCCGCAGCTTCTACGTCTGATTCCTGATGGACCAGGAGCTGCAGGGCCTTCTGGTGCTGCCCGAGTCTGCCCAGTACGATCGCTTTCTCAACAAGGAGCCACGAGGACTGTAGCTGAACTGTAACGTTAATAATAACATCATTATTTACATTTACCTTTATCGGGGGCGGCAAAACTTGTAGCTACATAAATTTCAAGCTAGCTAGACTTAAAATGGTTCATATTTATATTATTACTACTTTGTACTATATATTACATTATAACTCATTATACTTCCACAGTGTAACATTAAGGTAAAGTTAGCCAGCTAGACTGCTAACATAATGTAAATAAACGTGTTTACTGGTTGTATGTAAATGCTAATAAACCTTAGTGCTAAGGTTTGATAGCTCATTTGGCTATGGGGTTTACAGACAAAGTAATTTTTCTATCATTAGCTAGCCTAAACTAAGCTTAGCTTGTCTGAACCACACCTCTAACTTTAGTTAAACACAGCTAGCTTGTTAGGGAGTTTGTTCGTTACGTAACTAAGCATCTAAGTACGTTGTTTATGTAGCTGGCCAGCTTGGCTCATGTTGCTAAGCTATTTTTTGTGTATATAACACAAATATTGTATGCAAAGTTAGCAGGTATTGCTTGTGACCGCCATTTTATGGTGGTTTAACAAAAAAAAATTCAACAACACCAGCTAATGCTTAGCTTCAACTTAGTTCACGTTTTAGTGAACAATTGTATTTAGCCTAACATCGGCTAACATGCTGGGGAAAGTCACTTAACTTTACAAGTTAGCAGCTAAGTGTTTTGTTTACGTATCTGGCTGGCTTAGCTCATGTTGATAAGTTATTTTTGCTTAAATAGCTCAAATATTTTATGCTAAAGTAGCAGGAATTTAGCAGCATTTAGCTACTGCACCTTCTGTTGTGGGACTGTGGTAGCCTAGCGGTTAAGGTACTGGACTATGGACCAAAAGGTCCAGGGTTCAAATCCAACCTCTGCCAAGCTGCCACTGTTGGGTCCTTGAGCAAGACCCTTAACCCACAATTGCTTGGATTGTAAGATTGTATCAATTGTAAGTCGTTCTGGATAAGGGCGTCTGCTAAATGCTGTAAATATAATGTAAATTCTATTGAATGTTAGCATTTAGCCTAACATCAGCTAGCTTGTTAGCATCGAAAGTGCTTTGTTTAGGTTAGGTTTGTGGCTGACTTCAGTAATGTTGCTAAATTATTTTCTTGCACAAATGACACAAATATCTCATGCAACTAACAAGTAATATTTAATAACATCAGCTAACTTGTCAAACTTGTTGCTTAGCTTTACTAGTTAGCTTTACAACGCTGTGCTCATGTTGCTCAGCTGTTTTTGTTTAAATAACACAAATATTGTATGCGTAATTGGCAGGTGTTGGTTGTGACCGGCATTTATTGTGATTGAAGTTTGCATTAAATTGACATTTAGCCTAACTTCAGCTAGCTTGTTGGGGAACTTTTTACTTAAAGTTACGTAACTTTGTAGCTTGTTTTTTGGAGTCACTGGCTAACTTAATAAAAAAAGCGTGTAATAAGTTAATACATTTTTTTTATATAGCTGAGCTAATGGCTGAGCTAATGTTGATAACTGTTATGTACTATTAACATCAGAATGTGTGCTAAACTTGAATCTAAACTAAAGATGTGGATCATTTGGGTGGGGGTGGGGGGGTCAATAACGAAATGTTGAAGTGAGTGTTTTAAGTCTGTAAAGGGTTGTACTACCGACGTATTTTATTTTTATTTATTTATTTATTTATTTATTTGTAACAAAGTAACAACAGACTCAATTTCGGGAAAAACGAAACGAAAACGAAGACCTGTTGAGTCCTGACGGTGATCCTTAATACAAACTGACGTCTTTTCTTAATAAAATTCAGGCATGGCCAGGACTTATTAAAGTGTGGGAACGGGATAACTAATAATAATAAGATCATATCCATCCCACACCTTAATAAATCGTAGTCATACCTTAATTTGATTACGAAGGAATTACATTCCTCGCTTGTTCTTGTGTTGTGTTGCTGGTTAAGCTGATTAATCATGCATTTGTGTAGTAAAAGTGGCGTTTGTGTTACCGTATACAGCACTGGCGTCGTATAACGGCGACTTCCAGAGAAACTGCTGCAGCTTCTCCTTCGCCTCCGACGTATTTCTGTTCTCTGTCCTCTGTCCTTCAGCTTGGAGGATGTGAGAGATTTGCAGGGTGGCCAGCAGAGTGTGGTGTTTCTCCATCTAAGGTAGGAGAACGAACACACACACACACACACACACACACACACACACACACACGCACAATGAACAGTGTGTATTCATGCGTTCCTCTACCACATGATGGATTACGCTGAATTAACGGTTGTATCTCGGTGTTAGCTGGTTTGCTTTAAATTTCCACATCACACAGCCTGGGATCATCCATAATGTGAGAGGATCTCTCTTTATGTTTATACCGTATTTGATTGTGTCATTTAACTCAATCACACAAACCACTAAATCAATTAACCGAAACTCTAAATGAAGCTCAAAGTCATTAAGGCTTAGGTTAAATCGAAGACATTCACTACTGCAGGAGATGTTGTGAACTCACTGTACTCTGCAAAACATGGACCAAAAACTCCAAATACAAAATCAACGCCGTTGGGAAGTTTGTTAAAATGGACAGGACTTCATCTGGTGCAAATGGACTGTGGTCCTCCAGATCTCTTTCAGTAAAGATTAATACTCCAACCTGTACAGAAACACAAATACAGTCTTATTAAAAAAGATTGGGGAACTCTGATCAAATTATCTTTTTTAGGTTATAGGGTAAGGAAATAGGGTCAGGATTAGCGTTGTGGGTTTAGGGTATATTGGGAGTATTTAGGGGTCAGGTTTAGGCTGTAGTTTTGGATTTTTGAATAAGGGTTAGGTGTAGGTGTAAATGCAGGTGTGGTATGGAATTAGGATTAGCATTGTGGGTTAAGGTTATGGTTAGGCTCTAAGAATAGGTTGAGGGTTGGTGTTTAGGTTTAGGGCTAGGGTTGGAGTTCAGAATAGGTTGTGGATTAATTCTAGGATTAAGTCTAAGAGGTTAAGTCTGGGTTTAGTTGTAGGTTTGGGTGTTCAGAATAGGGTTACGGTTCGTGTTTATGGGTTAAGGTTAGTGTTAGGATTAAGGGTTAGTGGGTTTGGATGTAGTATTAGAGTTAGCATTTAGGGCTGACGGTTAGGGTTGGAGTTCAGAATCTGTGGGTTTGGAATAGTATTAGTAATAATATTTCGGGTGAAGTTTGGGTTAGGGGTTAAGAATAGGCTAAGGGTAGGTGTTTAGAGGTTAGGGTCAGGGGTTCAGTGTTGGGTTGGATATTCAGAATAGGGTTAGGTTTAGGTGTGGGGTTAGGGTTAGGGATTAAGATTTGGGGCTTGGTTTAGGGTTAGGAGTTTATGTATATCATTAAAGTTAACATTTAGGGATGGAGGTTATGTTGGGAGTTAAAACTAATTTAATGGTTAGGGTTTAGAGGTTAAGTCTAAGATTAAGTGTAGGATTGGATGTTCAGAATAGAGTTAGGGTTAGGGTTTATGGGTTAACATTAGGGTACGTGTGGGGTTAGGCTTAGGGTTAGTAGGTTTACATATGTTATTAGGGATTTGGGGTGAAGGTTGAGGTTGGAGTTAAGAATAGGTTAAGAGTTGGTGTTTAGAGGTTAAGTCTAGGGTTTAGTGTTGGGTTGGATGTTCAGAGTAGGGTGTGGGGTTAGGATTATTACTAGATATGGTTTGCATTTATGGGTGAAGGTTAGGGTTGGAAGTAAGAATATTGTATGGGATGGGACTAGGGTTAGATATTCAGAATAGCGCTAGGTTAAGGTTGGGATTAAGGTTTGGGGTTTGGTTTAGGGTTAGGAGGTTTAGGTATATTATTAGGGTTAGCATTTACGGGTGTATGTTAGGGTTCGGGTTAAGAATAGTTTAAGGGTTGGTGTTTAGAGGTCATGTTTAGGCTTAGGGTTCCGCTGGGGGTAGGATATGGGGTGAAGGTTAGGGTCGCAGTTATTATAAGAATATTGTACGTGTTATGTGTTGGGTGTGGCTTTAGGTTTTGGATTAGGATTAGGGTTTAATTATGGGTAGAAGTAGGGTTAGGGATTAGAAATGGGGACAAAGGCCTTTATGTTAGTGGTTAGGAGGTCGTAACAAATCTAATGATGCAATTTTGTTAGTTTGCTTGTGTGTGTGTGAATTTAAAACACTTGCCCTTTGGTCTTTTTGAAGAACCCAGTCTATAAATTTTATGATGATGGACTGCTCATTCATGTGACTCAGAGCTTTCACAATGTGCATTAGTACGTCAGATCTTTGTTCTGAATCCACCAGCTCACCATCCACAATCTGTACCCAGGTCTGGAAAAACAAAGACAGTTTTGTAAATTGTGGTATTCTAGATAGTATTTACTATGATTATTTATGGGCTCTATCAGTGCCGGATCCTTCTGTATTCAGAGTGGATGGCATTAATACCAATTCTGCCCCTTTCTCCAGGGTTACCTGGCGCTGATCTACTATTAGATTTAAACAAGTGACCTGAATTGCTTTGAAATGTTGACCCTGGCTTTGGTAGAGCTGCCCGATCGTGAAATATCTGAAACACAAACGCAGAGTGAAGCTATAAACACAATTACTGCTATCCCATAAGCACGGAAATCTCATCAGAGCGATCCTGACCTCTTATGCCGCTCCAGATCAGGAACACACACGTCCAGTACACACTCATTAGGAGACGATAAGAGCTCGGTCAGGTCATCGAACTCTTCAAGTGTCAGGTACACTTTAAACAGGGCTGTATCGACGTCCCGAGGGCAGACCCCGCGAGTCTGTCTTAAATAACGACCCAGGAAGCTCAGGTATTTCTGGAACGTTGGACGGTCCTCCTGTTTTAGCTCGCTCAGGTCTTTAGCATTGCTCACGTCAGGAAGCCCAGATCTGAATTCCTGACCGACGACAGCCATCGACGGGTAAAGGCTAATGAGTTCCCTCGGGTCCAAGTCACCTTTACTGCGGAGACAGTATGACGTGATTAAAGGACGTGCTCCAGAACCGATGACTTGCAAACCCTCGAAATAAACTTCACGGATGTGACATTACATGAAAAGCTCGTTGGCATCGGGGAAATCTCCTCTGTAGAAATGAATCCATCCTGATGTGCAGATTATTCTCCTGTGCAGAATCTGTAAAAAAAACCAAAGTTAATGCCTCAGCGTTTTAGGTTCACCCATTATACGGGGGCACCCCGTGACTCGAGGAACTCTGAAACTCCAAGGAAATCCTGCCTCATCAGTCTTTTTTCAGGCTTAAAGGCAGGACATTCCCACAAACCTAATAACAAAATGATTTAATGAGCGGTAGATGGGGATTTAAACTCAAACCCATAACTACTACCTCTGAACACGGCTTAGGAAAAACAAAGGCTGCCTACCTTCGTCGCCCATAATCCTAAAATCCCAAATCTGGGCCTAAATCTTGGAATTATATCTGTGCATCTGCCGCATGCTTCTGTGCACGACGTTTAAAAACGCAATCACATCACGCACTTTATTCTTTATACAGTAATCCTTCATTTCCCTCAGCGATTATCTTTATCTTTTGCTCGCTCATGCTGCTTAATGTTTATTACTTTGTGAGACTGTTAGGAAAAGACTTTCCTTTTTTGTTAAAGATGTTCTATACAAGTACAGTAGGGTTATGTTAACGAAGCGAGGTCGAGTGAAGTTTAGAAGAGGTGCATTGCAGTGGATTAAGGCTGACTTACATGTCCTACCAGGATAAGTTAAGAGGATTTACAGCACCCTGTTTTCAGCTCTGTCATCATTTTTTACCTTAAAAGTGTCCTCAGGAAGAAGCTCCTGCACTCCATCCAGCAGAGTCAGGGCATCGTTTACCCTCTCAGAGCCGAGCAGGGCCTCGATTTGATCCTTCAGAGGACTCTGTGAGAGACGGTGGATTTCCCTGTCCGCTATGACATACACGCTTTCTGCACACAGACCAGAGAGGTGATTCGGAATAAATTGTGGAAAATAAAAAATTGATAGTTATGCCTGAGGCAAGAGAGGCAAAGCAGGGTTTAAAAAATGCAGAGAAACAGTATATTTAATGCAGGACCTCATTTGGCACCACCGCCCTGGATACGAAAGGTCGAGTCCCGGCGGCAGGTCAGGGTAAAGGTTAAACGTAAGAAGTAACGTAATACAACCCCGAACCAGAAAAAGTTGGGGCTGTATGGAAAATTAAAATATGAATTTTCCTTTTACTTTTATTTCATTGCAGACAGTATGAACCCAATATATTTCATTTCATTTGTTAATAAACATGCATTTCAGGCCTGCAACACATTCCAAAAAAAGTTGGGCAATTTAGGGCTAGTAATGAGGTAAAAAATGTGATTTTAAAACAGTATCCACAAAAACCTGAATCTTTGAGGAGTAAAGATAGGCAGAGGAGTCCCAGTTTATCAACAAACGTGTGACAAATGTGTTCCTCAAAGAAAGACTGGAAGAGATTTACATATTTCAATCAACTTTTTCAGATTTGTCTTGTTGAAAAATGCATGGACATCCCTGGAAAAGATGTCGTCTTGAAGGCAGCTTATGTCTCTCTAAAATCTCAGTGTCCTTTTCTGCCCTGACCCGACCCCATACCATGGCAGAGCCTGGCTTTTGGACTTGATAACAGACTGTATGGTCCTTTGGTTTCTTTTCTTGAGCCCATCTTTACTCCTCAAAGACTCAGGCTTTCATGGATGCTGCTCTTGTACCAAGTCATGATTATAAACACCTGTTTGAAATCACATCATTATTTAGTTTTTTCCTCATTACTAGCCCTAAATTGCCCCGACCCAACTTTTTTGGGAATGTGTTACAGGCTTCTAGTTCCAGTATGGTTCAAATTGTCTGCAATGACAGAAAACCATTCCTACCATTCCCCCTTTTTCTGAGATATGATTTGTGCATGGTCAGACCTGTGGTGGACAGCAGTGATCTGGGGGCATCGTGTAACGGAACGCTCTGTTTGAGTTGCTGGTCCAGCATGCTGTAGACGTGTAACGCTTTGCTCTGCAGCACCAGGACATACGGGTAGGTCACGACTGCATCCATCACGCCATCAGGCCACGGCACCGGGGCACGCCGGGAAATGCCTCTGCTTGTCACGAACATGCCTGAACAATAACGACAATATCTGTGGATCAGTTTGATTTGGCATGGGTTATACTTGGTGCTTGACGTTGTGAATTCAGGTTCTAACCCAGGTTCCCCGGGCCGCTCAGCAGGAACTCTCCCCTGACGCCTTCCTTGGCGATGACGTATTGTTTTCCAAGGTTGTGTTTAAAAAGCTCGAGTGAGCTCTGAGTCCTGTAATCATGGAGAACGTAGCTGTCACTGGTGGCCACACACAGGCAGGTCTCATCTACAGCCAAAGCCACGGGATCCTGAGACAGAGCCACGCTGCCTACACAGTCCCATCTGTCAGCGCGCACCTTATACACGCTCACTGATCTCCGTCTGGATGAGGCGGCGAAGAGCTCAACGAAAACCGGCTCCGCGTGAACCGCGGGTTCTCCGACGCCAAACAGAGAGACGTTCTGGATCCTCTTCATGGAGGACACGGGCTCTAAAGTGAACATGTTAAGCGCCGTGATGGATCCGTCCCAAAGCACGAAAAGGTGGTTCAGGACCGGTACGGCCTTTAGCTGACGGATTTCTCCAGATCGGCCCATCTGTCTCCTCGCGACCTCTCTTACCAGTGGAGTTTCTCCGCCGTCCGAGCTTTTCGTAGTGAAGTATCCGACAAGTCCATCTTTGGTTCCGATGTAGAAGACGTCGCAGAACCACTCCACACACTGAATAGCGGATTTATCCTTGCCTTTGCCAACGGGCGGCTTTTCAAAAACCAATGAAGAGCTGAAGATGTTCATACTGATGGACGCAAGAGCAGAAGCCGGAAGCTCTTCAATAATACAATATATTTCTAAACGATTTCGTAATTGTTGCTCTCCTCAGACCACAAATAATCCTCACTGCCGTGTTCCTCTTTTTCGAGCAGATTTTGACCGGCCATGTGACTCATCCTGAGAGGAAGCGAAGTCAGCACTTCTGCATTCTCGCAGTAAAAAGTCACGCAAAGTCATGAAGCTCGGCAGAATCTTGTGTGTACATTAACTACAAAATATGGCAGAAGTCAAAATGCAGTCTCACATACTCTCCCCCCCAAAAAGTTACTACAAAAAAACTAAACCTTTTGGGTTTTTGGGCTTCAATCTCATATAATTTGCTTTAGAACTACTAAAGCAAAATAAGAAGAAACAACTTTGTATACCCAGCACTGTTTATTGCTCAACCTCTTAAAAATGCTAGACAGAATTAAAATTAAATTTATTGCGGCAGAATTAAAGCTCCGTGAGGGGATATTTATAGCTACTGCTGCACTGACACTTGAAAGTCAGGAGCCCAGGATTTCCTGTCTGCACTGTTGACCAGAAGGTTTCCGGTTCAAGTATCGGTAAACTTCAGTTTGCTTGATCGTACCTTGTGAGGTTTTATGAGTTGTTAGTTGTTGCAAATGTAAATAATGTGGTACAGGAGTCGAACAAGATGGAATTTCGGAAATGGGCCTTAACTAGGCACACCTCACCAGAGGAGGGATACAAACCGTGTTAGATCAGTTTTTAAAATCTTTATCTTTCACTTATTTTATTATTATTATTGGTAGTAGTAGTAGTAATAATAGTAGGTAGAGCACTGGTTGCTGATACTGGGCCTCTCTGGTTTGTATCCTGCCTCTGTCGAGGTGAGGTCTGTTGGTCAGTCGGATTACACCTCTCGAGTTACGTTCTATTTGGTAGTCTTGTCGAAACTATCAAGCAGAGCAGGGGTGCCCCTGCAAGACAGCTAGTCAATAATTTGTTAAATTGAAACGTGAAATTGCATAGTGGTGTTTTTGTGTAGCTTTTTGCTGACTCTGATTCTAAACAGTAACTCACAATGAGGCAATAAAATCACACACTGAGCTTTAGCGCTTTTTATTTCCCAGGCATTTCAGAAACTCAAAATCACGTCGCGTTTATCATCACTTTAAGCTTACACAGGCTGAATATAAGTTATCTACAAATACAGCCGACTATGTGCAAAAGCAGGTGCTAAATGAAGCTAAGTCTATAATGATTTCTAATAAACGTATCGATGAAGTAGAGGCACGTTAAACAGTATGTTCGGTAACATGACCATGCCGTCACTTCTCGCGACCGCAGTCGGTACACAGGATGTCGTCGCGCTGCGTCAGGAAGCCGCGACCCACCAGCGAGATGGAGCACTGCATGCAGATGAAACACTCACTGTGCCACTGGCGCTCCTCAAACGAGATGTACTTCGCCCCTGACAAACCTAAAACACAAAAGAAGGGCACAAACACACCCTCTGTTAAATCTGAAGATTTACACACAGTTCTATGTTTAATATTGACTAGCAAACACCAGCAAAATTCCCTCATACTAGGCTGGGGCTGGTCTTAAACCCTAACCCTTTACCACCTGGACCACGGTCAGGCGTCTCATTAAGCGCACGAAGACTCACTGGTTATGGGCTTGGTACAGCCGACACATTTCTTAGCGTACAGGTTGCTGAAGCACTCCAGGCAGTATGGGTAGTTCTCTCTGGACGTGAAGCGCTGACCCGCCAGCTGCCTCTTACACCCGATACAGGTGAAACACTCGCGGTGCCACGGCTTGTCCTGGTAAGTGACGCCACCGGTGGTGATGGCCTTCAGAAAACACACATTGTTGTTTATATGTTTAAGTTCGTATCATAATTGTAGCTCACTAATTAGCTTTGACTTTAAAGCATAAACAATGGAAAATAAACGAACGCTGTTTTTGCACCTTGCAATCCCATCCTGAACCACCAGATGTCGCCATCATTGCGGTACTACTAATATCTAATATGTCGGCATGGATGCCAATTATTTATTCCACCTGTTAATGATTTCCGGCTCGTTCCCTCTCGCTGTTTATACCGTCTTTTACTTCACAGCAGCCTTTATTTGCTGATTGTTACGTGTGATAGTGTGCGTTTGTTTTGAGCTGGTTCGTGATTAGCTTGTAGTTTTTCCCTCATGTTTTTGTAGTCAGTTAATTTAACCTCATACACTCAGAGGGTCTCTTTTTACTGTCTTACGAAAACCAACCCGTTTTTAGGTGTCACTGAACCCTCAATTTATTTATCAATGCATAGAAAAGCCAGGATTTATAAATATTCAAGGCACTTCGAAGTGCAAACGAAGTAACTGCTAGTAAACTAGCACATATTTGCTCTAATCAGGCAATAAGGTTCAGTTTGTTAGTCTGCATTTGCTTCATATTGTCAAACCTGCCAAGATACGTTCACATCCAGTTGACTCAGGTACATGACCTTGCATTCAAGTCATTTATATATTTAGTTTTATATATATTTAGCATTATATCTCTACTAGTCCTAGGCAGGGTTGCTGGGGTACTTGGGGCACAAATATAAGCGCTAGTTCATCTCAGGGTTATCAGGGGAACATCCATCGCAGATTCCCCTCCTTCATAGGTGCAAGTCACAGGATCCTGTATGTGACTTGCAACCGAGTCCGAACTTATCTAATGTTTGATGTAATATATTTTTACTTGGACACACAAAGAAACACAACACAAAGTTGACTTAAATCTATGCTAGATAATAAAACATAAAAAATTCTTAAAACAATGATGAAAATAATGATCAAAATCAAGCTATATACAATGAAGTCCAACTCACATTCAGTCATACCTGCCTTCTACAATTTAAATGTAGGTTTGTGGAGTCCCGGGCCTATCCAACAGCATGGCTGCAAGGCAGGAATTAAGTCTGGGTAGGGTTGTGGGTCTCTGAAGCCGTGCCCTGACTGCACTAAAAACTGTTCCACCATGCCAGCCCATTAATCACCATTACTGTATATCTCAGTTTGCTCTATCAACACCAAACAAAAACTAGACTTAGCACTGCAGAGGTCTAATATGATAACCTATCCCAATAGGGCCCTGGGTTCTAGTTCGGTGCCATCCTCCTACAGATCCAGGCTGGTCAGGCGATCCTCCCCTCTTATTACAAGCCTGCTTGAGCTTCAAACTCTGATATCACTCACTTTCTTGCAGATGCAACACTGGTAGGCGAACTGCTTCTCGAAGCAGGGGACGCAGAAGTAGCTGCTGTCTTTAGGGATGAAGGACTTGGTTCCGATCGGCTGCTGGCAGCGCTGGCACAGGAAGCAGGTCTCATGCCAGCTGTTTCCCTTGTGCTCCATTTTCCTTGACCCTGGTTTAAGACAGAGGGAGGGCGTGATTTACTACAGCCGGACAGACGGGACACTTTATGTTTGTGTTTTATATAAGCGCTGTATGACTGATGCGCCATATGGTTCCATTACAGTACGTCTTTGGGCGCATAAAAATGATTGGCATTTCTTTAAAGACGTTCTCTTATGAGAGTAGGGAATGAAGTTGACGTCCTTGTGTTTTTTTTTTTTACGAATTACACAAGTTACCTGGCATGATGGTTTTGTTGCAGCTGGCGCATTTAGCCGAATACTCGTTGGCGTGGCATTCGGTGCACAGCAGCAGGTCATCCTTAGCAGCAAACGCTTTCTCAGCTAAGGGACGGCCACATTTTCCACACTTGAAGCAGTTCTCGTGCCAGTGACGATCCTTGTAGGAGAGGTCCTAAGAGAGCAGAGGGGTTAGTGATTAGCAATGATGGTGATTATCTGTAACCAACCAAGTCCTTCTATACCACTTGAATTCACATTAAAAGCCCAAGCCATGTTTTTTCCTCTGCTTTTCTGGCTCTCATTTCTATTGGTTTTGAAGTAATATTGTGTTAAAAATATAGATATTTGTCTTGTTTTGTGGAACTTTGTCAGTCCAGCAGTTAAGTTACTGATCTGTGGACAAGAAGTCCCAGGGTTAAAGCTCCATGTTGTCACTGTTGGGCCCTTGATTATGGCCCTTAATCTATAATTGATTGAATTGATTGGATTGGGCCATAATCAAGGGCCCAACAGTGACAACATGGAGCTTTAACCCTGGGACTTCTTGTCCACAGATCAGTAACTTAACTGTTGAACTGACAAAGTTCCACAAAACAAGACAAATATCTATATTTTTAACACAATAGCAAAGGAAAAAATGGATTGTAGGCTTGTATTAGTTGTAAATGTCTCTGGATTAGAGCTTCTGCTAATTGTAAATGTGTAAAAAACTATTAAAAAACACAATGTGTTACACACCTTACATACAATGCACATAAAAACTAAAATACACCAATAATTATATATATAATACATGGGTTGATTTCTTTTTATTCTTCCTAATTATTTTTGTCTTGTTCGTCCAATTTTTATCTCTGATGTTCTGACCTATTCTTTTTTCTTGTATTCTTTCTCTTCTCATTTCTTCATCGTCTGTCCTGCTCTTTTTCTTGTTTGTTTACATGCTTTCTTTCTTCACTTTCTTCATGCTTCTTAGTTTCTCTTTCTTATTTGTTCTGTCCTGTTTCTCTTAATACATCTCTTTCTTTTAATCCTCATCTTTCTTTCTTGCAGTTTACATCTTTTAAATTTGGTATTTATGGCTTACTTTATTGATGTTTCTTAGGTTGCTTTGTGTATTTGTTTTAACTGGTTCATGGTTGGATCGTCCAGCAGGATGATGATCCAACAAATAGCTCAATGAATTGGACTTCTAACAGGACTGTACCAGTCTAAAACCTAAACCAGCCCTACTGAGAACTGCTGAGCTGAGGAGGAGCGTTGGATTGAGGAGCTTCATGAAGAGCTGAAAATCTTCTGAACATGACGACTACTTCAACCTTCAACATGCTGACGTTCGGGGGACTTCTAAAACCTTGAAGACTGCCACAAGTGTGAAAATGATAAAACTGCTGGAGCTAAGGTCTCTTACCTTGCTGTTGCAGCCGATTGGCATGGTGCAGCCCTCACAGCAGTTGGAGAAGAGGTTCTCATAGCACTTGGTGCAGTATTGCGTGTCCTCTTTTAGGATGTACTTCTTTCCCAGCAGAGAGTCTTTACAGTAATGGCAGTCGAACCTTTCAGCAGACATCTCTGAAACAGAAATACAAAGCTCAAGCCTCGAAGTGTTTCAGGGCTATGAAAGCTGGTGAAAGTGTACCGTCGTTGCAGATCGGTGTCGAGTGCGATGTCCGGCTGATCCAAGCAGATTAACGGGATGCGTCGAAATGTCCGTCTATAAATACTGTCCCGTTATTAGCTGGAAATCTCAGGGGAGAAGCATCACGCTGCACATTTCTGCACCTTTTATGGAAGATCTACCACCACGCATAACACAAGAACCAAAGAGATTGGTTTGTCTTTACTGTGGCTCCTTACTTATGCATCTTCATTTTCCTTGCCACTGTCAGTGCTTACTTGAGGTCTGATGCAGGACCACGACTCTTTATAACGTCTGTTTATCATCCGAGCAACTTATGGATCTTCCAATCAGGTCTCGAGGTTTACGTATTGTACCTGGGCTGGCGCAGTGCAGTGGGAAGTACTGTCGCCTCACATCTCCAAAGACCCGGGTTTGAGTTTGCAGGTTCTTCCTGTTTGTTTCCTTCAAATTCTCAAATGGTTGGGTATCACGTGCAGGCATGATTGGGTTTGTCTGAGAGAACTGGGGCCGGTTGGGGAATCACTGACCCCTGCCAGCCCTGCAATGGACTGGCGTCTTGTGTATGGCACGCTTATGCCCGCACTCTGTGAAAACGTGAAATAAAAGTGTTTACAAACTCTTAAGCAATCATGCATGATGTTTTTTCACCGGGATATAAATATGAGGCGGTTCCTCAGGTGGTCTAATAAGTCTAATATGTTGGCCCATTATAGCATTGACCTGGGTTCAAGTCCCAGTGGTGCACTTAGGAGGTGAAATTCCCTTAATCGTTCATCTACAAGCCTGGAAAATGCCGTTTTTAACCCATCCTTACCACAAATGCCAGTAATCTGTGCCTATTTACCAGCATTCTGTCCACACAAAACAAACTGACATCATCTTTAATCTGCAGACAGATGAGGAATGATGTTCTGTCTGCGTACGGTTTCTTGCGATTCCTCTGGAACCCGAGCCGCTGATGATGAGAAAGCCACACCAGCCTGCTCTCAGTCCAAATAAAACGAACCCACACACCAAGTGTCGCTGCAGCAGCTGTAGAAAACATGTGGGCTGTCAAAGCAAAGCAGCAACAACTTCACAAAGAACCGACAGAAGAGCAAATGGAACAGCTCTGTCACCCCTCACGAGGATCACATTCCAAATTGGTTATAACCAACACCAACATATAACCCTGTAACCACTACACCAGCTAATGATGATGATTCACCACCTACAGTTATGTACACTGCTCAAAAAATAAAGGGAACACTTAAACAACACAATATAACTCCAAGTAAATCAAACTTCTGTGAAATCAAACTGTCCACTTAGGAAGCAACACTGATTGACAATCAATTTCACATGCTGTTGTGCAAATGGAATAGACAACAGGTGGAAATTATTGGTGATTAGCAAGACCACACTCAATAAAGGAGTGGATCTGCAGGTGGGGACCACAGACCACTTTTCAGTACCTATGCTTTATGGCTGATGTTTTGAATGTTGGTGGTGCTTTCACACTCGTGGTAGCATGAGACGGACTCTACAACCCACACAAGTGGCTCAGGTAGTCAATCAATCAATGTTGAGCTGTGCCAAGAAAGTTTGCTGTGTCTGTCAGTGTAGCGTCCAGAGGCTGGAGGCGCTACCAGGAGACGGGCCAGTACACCAGGAGACATGGAGGAGGCCGTAGGAGGGCAACAACCCAGCAGCAGACTGCTACCTCCACCTTTGTGCAAGGAGGAACAGGAGGAGCACTGCCAGAGCCCTGCAAAATGACCTCCAGCAGGGTACAAATGTGCATGTGTCTGCAAAACAGTTAGAACCGACACCATGAGGATGGTATGAGGGCCCGACGTCCACAGATGGGGGGTTGTGCTCACAGCCCAACACCGTGCAGGGTGCTTGGCATTTGCCAGAGAAAAACAACAGGATTGGCAAATTCGCCACTGGCGCCCTGTGCTCTTCACAGATGAAAGCAGGTTCACACTGAGCACATGTGACAGACGTGACAGAGTCTGAGGACGCCGTGGAGAGCGATCTGCTGCCTGCAACATCCTTCAGCATGACCGGTTTTGGCAGTGGGTCAGTAATGGCATTTCTTTGGAGGGCCGCACAGTCCTCCATGCACTCGCCAGTTGGTAGCCTGGACGCCATTAGGTACTGAGATGAGATCCTCAGACCCCTTGTGAGACCATATGCTGGCGCGGTTGGCCCTGGGTTGCTCCTAATGCAGGACAATGCTAGACCTCATGTGGCTGGAGTGTGTCAGCAGTTCCTGCAAGATGAAGACATTGAAGCTATGGACTGGCCCACCCGTTCCCCAGACCTGAATCCGATTGAGCACACCTGGGACATCATGTCTCACTCCATCCATCAACGTCACGTTGCACCACAGACTGTCCAGGAGTTGGTGGATGCTTTAGTCCAGGTCTGGGAGGAGATACCTCAGGAGACCATCCAGCACCTCATCAGGAGCATGCCCAGGCGTTGTAGAGAGGTCATACAGGCACGTGGAGGCCACACACAATACTGAGCCTCATTGTGACTTGTTTTAAGGACATTACATCAAAGTTGGATCAGCCTGTAGTGTGTTTTTTCCACTTTAATTTTTGTGTGTAACTCCAAAGCCAGGCCTCCATTGGTTAATAAATTTGATTTCCATTGATGATTTTTTGTGTGATTTTTGTTGTCAGCACATTCAAATTTGTACAGAACAAAGTATTCAATGAGAATATTTCATTCATTCAGATCTAGGATGTGTTATTTGAGTGTTCCCTTTATTTTTTTGAGCAGTGTAGTTTAAACCCACACAAGATCAGGAGGATGCTTAGTGAAGCAGAAGATGTTTATATAAATATAAAACATTTATGTTTTATTTAAAGATTAGATTTATCATAAAGGTTAAAGGAATTCTAGGACAAAGATAATAATAGCCATATCTCCAGTGGATTCCAGCCAGGTCGGATATAACACAGGAACAATTGGGCTTATCCAGATAGAAGTGGATCATCCCCCACCAGTCCTGCAATGATCTTCTGTACTTCGTGACCCTGACCAAAACAAGAGAGGTTATTATTATTATTATTATTATTATTATTATTATTATTAATTCATTTTTTAAAGTGTAAAGTATTGATTTAGGTTCTTTATTATTAGTATATTTTTTAAAGCTTAAAACGTACTGATTATAAATGATAAATTATACATCATTTTTAAAAAAGTACTGATTCTACTGATTTATTTACATACTTTTTCTTCTTCTTCTTCTTCTTCTTCTTCTTCTTCTTCTTATTATTATTATTATTATTATGCTACTATAAATACTAGTATTTTCAGATTTGTTTCATTGATTTTATTTACTTACATTTTTTACTATTGATTTATTTATTTTATTTAGAGTTTCTTTTTAGTTCTGGTGTAAATACAGTACAGAAAGTAGTGATTTTTGTTTATTTAATTTATTACTGTATTTATTACTATAAGAAAATTAGTGTAAATTAGATTTACTTGTATAACAATATACAGTCCTGTTTTATGTTCATTTTCTTTTTTTAAAAATTAGAACCTTGAGTGGAACACGGTGTGAATATTTGTGCTGGTGAGCATGATCCATTACCACTCCCTCAAATATCTGACATTTTGCTTGCACTGTGTCCTCAGACACTCGATGCCCGCCTGTGCCCGTAGGCAGGCCTGAAGGCTTAGCGTGAGCTTATGCCAGGGGCTGACGCTGTGCCAGGTGTCGTGCCGTCCATCGGCTTCACTTCGGCTTGGCTGAGATTTGGCTGCAAAGTCCAGCAGATTTACCAGAAACGAACGTCCGCCTGGATAATTACAGCGTTTTGAGAATCGAATCTTTTTTGTGCTTAGAGCAGATACGCCGGGGGCAAAAATAGCTCGGAGATGCCCTCCTTATCATTTCCAGGCATCCGTGCCCTTTCCTGTGCACCAAATGTTACCGTGGCCCGCTGTGTTTAGAAGCAGGCCTGATCTCTGATCCGTCTCTAGGCCCTGAGCTCCCGCAGTTGTTCGTCGGTTCGTGTGCAGGGCCGGATTACCCCTGCTGTCACAATAAACACATGTACACACCGTCGCTAGGTATCACCCATCCTAATCTTCAGTATATATCACTGTCAGGGTGTTTAAATGTGTGCTAAAAATAGCTGTGATTCCACACAGTTCAGCAGGTCATAAACAGCCTCGTCTGAACAACTAACCCTCACGAGTTTGTTTGATTAACATGAAACCAACACAATCTGAAATATCTGCTGCATTCATGCAGAGAAGACGAGCCTCTCGGTGGTTAAAACTCGGCATTACTCAGAATGTCGGGAGTTTAAATCCCAGCCAAACCCTCCACTGTTGGGCCCGTAAGCATCTTTATCTGCAGCACCTCTAACGCTGCTTCACTTTTGATGTTCCCAAACTGGCTGTGAGATTGATTCCCTCATGGGCAGGTCATGGGCTTTCTCTGGGCTCTCCATCCAGACGGATGTGCCCAGAACAGCTCTAGCAGGAGGCGGCCAAGGGGCATAATTGTGAGATGCCCAAACCACCTTAAAATCGAGAGCTTCCTTACCCCTTCACGGAGAAACCAGCAACCCTGCACAGGAACCTCATTTCTGCCAGTTGTACCCCCAACCTTTATCAGTCACTACCCTCTATACCCAAGGTCAGGACAGTAGGTGAGGATGGACACCTACGTGGGGGGGTATACTCAGCTTTTGTCCGAGACCCCACCAGCACAGACTGGTGCAATGCCCGTTATCCAGAGGTACGAGTGTCTGTACTTTACTTGATTATTTCTGTAACATAATACTTTTTACTTTTACTTACTAGATTTCAAAAATCTGTACTTTTTACTCGATACATTTTCAAAACAAAAACAACAAAAAACAATTCTAGTCTTATAGTGTCTTTCTATCGCTTCTAAAACTTCACCATAAGGCATTCTACTCCTAAAATAACTGTGTACACTATTTATTAATCATACTCTAGAGGTTTATCCCTGTCCCTCGGACGCTGAATTCTATTTCTGTCATGAATATAAGAGTGTATTAAAAAAAAACAACAACTGTAGAGTTTAAAAGAAGAACCGGTGTAAAAAATTGGTGAAGTTGCAGTTTGTTGGACTAAAATGCAGTGAGTGTTTCAGACAGTCGATAATATCTGTAGTTTTGGTTAAAAATGTTCTGCATTACTGAATATGATCACGTCTGGTTATGAGAGATTTAGGAGCATTTATTTTTTTATTTGTATATTTTGGTTCCTCATGTCTGAAACTGTTTTTATTAAAAGATAGTGAGGTACAAACCCTAGATCTGTACCCCTTACTCTCAGTAAAAGACGTTCTGTTTCAAAAACTGAGTTAGAAAACCTTTTTACAGGAATACTTTTACATTTTTACTATAAGTATAGTTAGCTTGAGTCTACTTGAGTAAAATACAATATATAAGCCATACTTCAACTTTTACTCGAGTATTTTTTACCAGTTTAATAATACTTTTTCCTTTCTTAAGGAAAGAACTGTTGTAGGCCTACTTGTGCCCCCTCTGTTCGGTTCTGAGACTTTACACAACGTTATTGGCTGAAATCGTCTTCACATCCTGATTCTGTTTCGAGATCTTCCATAAAGACGATCTCCAAATCATTAGCCGGCTGATTGGATTCCTGACGGCTTATCCCTCTCCTGATTAGGATTAGCCGTGCGAATGCTTCATTCTGTGCCTGCTTTGCCACACAGCCCACAGCTGCTGAAGCAGGCTTGACAGGATAAGTGGAGCCTCGGCTCGAGATCGGGTGCCGTCGCCCAAGTAATGACCGAACCCGCACCAAATCTGCCGCGCTCGAAGCAAGGTAGGCTTTAGCCGGCCGTCCTGAACAGGATCGCTCAGGAGAGCTAAAGCTTTCAGATCTTGCAGAACCCGTAAACGCCCTTCAGAGCCTCCGAGGAGCGTAGGTGACATTTGGGCCCCCCTCTGAGATGTTCAGAGGCGGTGAATAGAAGTGGCAGGAGACGTTATCATCCGTGTTCTCATCAACACTCGGGCCCTTTCTCCAAAACCAATACGGGTGTCCTCTGAGAGGCCCGGATAACCCCTCTAACAAATGAAAAGAGCTTCGTCGGGGTTTGTCTTGTCCTTGCACTAGGGTGGCACGGGTTCACAGAAATCATATCTGGTGCCGCTGAAAGAAATGAGTTATGAAACGTTCGCATTGTTTGGACGTAACGATATGCGTGTTTATAGTTTCTTTAATGGAGCCGTTCTAAATATCATCTCCCTACCAGAGCTGTCATGTTGAGTTTATATAAAATGGATAAAACAACTGCAACAAATAACCTCAGAACTTCATTGGTTCAGGAAATTCGGATTTGTGTGGTGTTCCGGTGCGTCCCTGGTTTCAGCCGGAGTTCGAATCTATTTGGGTCTTGCTCTAATGTAAGGTTACATATTGGGGTGCTGTGATGGAGGAACTTCCAGACTCGGATTTTCATTCAGCCTTAAATACCAGAGTATTACCAACCAGCAACAACGCGGAGGATTTCCAGGCCGCGTATATCGTCCCCCCTGGTGGCAATCAGTCAGCTTACAGTGCATGTGGTTGCTCTATTTATACCATCTGGGCCATGGCTGAAAAAGCACAGAGCTGCAGAAGCTTAAGGCCTGCGATCTCACCCCGAGCTATTCCTGGAGTACCCGAATCTCGAAGATAACCGAGATGAAACGCCTGGATTGGCATGCGTCTTATTCACACGTTAATAAAGTGCGCCAACTTCGGCACAGCACACTTGGGTTCAGCACACGGTTTCTTTCCATTGGATTCAGTCGATTATGATCAGGACACTAACAGACATCTAAATCATTTGGCAAATCGTTTCGTTTTGGTAGGACGTCCCTCGCGAAACGCAATCGTTTTAAGAGACTTTTACAAAACCTAATGCATAGAGTAACCCTGGCAGGGACGCCGATTCAGGCGACGCATCGCCGACACACTCAATGCAAAGACGCTTTTGTTAAAGGGAACAAGAAGCTTTCACAAGAGAGAGAGAGAGAGAGAGATAGAGAGAGAGAAAGACCAAAGCAGGTCCAAGGTCCCATGAAGAGGAGTCACAAAAGTCTGACAAACACAAAGCCTAAATAAGGTTCACATTTCGAGGATTATCTCACGTCCCACGCACCGTCAACGGTGCAGCGCAAAGTCCGAAATCTGTTCACATTTCCTTTCCTCAGAATGTAGTTTTTTTGCATATTAAAATCGACTGTCCTCGACCACGTCCGCTCCAGTGCATGTTTTAAAATCCCTCACGTACCAAAAAGCCGCAGATCGAGCGCCGTGCTTATTTATACAGTACCGTACAGAGAAATGATCAGAAAACTGTTTGTACGTGTACTTCTTTGTACAGTGTGTTGTGTGTGTGGTGTGTGTGTGTGTGTGGAGCACCACGACTGGTCGCATTGCGACGTGTTAGGTCACGACGTAACGGACAACAACTACAACAGCACTTTGTCCTGATTTACAAAGGAAAAAAATCACAGGATATTGATCGAAACCCACACCGAAATGGATTTTTATGCACAGTAACGTTTCAAAAAGTGCAGTCAAAAGTTGTTTTTAATTTTCTGGATTGCAGCGAAAACAAGGGACGTTATGTCAACAGTAAGTAGGAAATGGCAGAATATCAATAAAATTAGGAAATAAATATAAGAAAAGGACGAGAGCGAAAAAACTTGAAGGTCCTTCCTCAGGGACCCAACTCTGGCAGTCTTTTAAATCTCCGTTCTTTACGCTCTAGTTTTTAACGTACGACATTAACATACAAGTCTAAATTCTCTCTCTTCGCTCAGTCTCATTGAACTAAATCAAGTTGAACTTTTTTGGTTCAATGTAAGTACAGGTAAGCCGCTGTTTAACGACTTACTAATAAGTCCGTTTCGCTTTAACACTTTAAATTATTAAGTTATAAATTAATTAAGTTCCAAAACAGCTTATGTTTTTCCCCCGTAAATAACCGCCTAAGGAGAGATTTTCCCTTACCAAACAAAATTACTAAAGCATGTCTCATAAAAAAGAGTTAGGATTGAGGTTTTTTTTGTGTCCCTTAAATAACCCGAAGGGAATTTACTCGAATAATTAAGGAACTATGCAACACTTAATGGTTTTTAAGGATTACTTAAGGGACTTTTGGTAATTAAGGGAACATTTAAGGGTTTATGACGATTTCCCTTACGAAATGCACTTAGGTAACACTTAAGAAATTTTTTTTGCAACACGCTTAACTTTATGAGATGCTTAAGGGCAATGTTAAAGGAAGATCTGTGCTGATTATTGAAGTCATACTTTGATGCTTTGGTCATCACTACAAAGGTTTGTGTTCTGCTTAATGGTTCAAAGAGTTTAAAAGTGATCCATCATCACCTGTTTTGGAAATTAGAGTTTCCTCAACTGGACTCGTTCCCTCTTGGTTGTACGTTTATAGTTTTACAGTTGGAGGGAGTGAAGTGTGGATCGGTCTCCAGCAGTATCTCTGACACATCATATCATTTAGTTTTCTTGTGAAAATATTTTTTATATTTACATTACAGTACCGTAAAAATACCACGTGACTATAGTCATGTTTGGTCAACGCCCATTTCAGTTAACAAACTTTTTCTCAGATCGTAATGCGGACGTTAAACGGCGCGTACCTGCATTAATTTTTTACGGATGTTCCTGGGACCCACAGCATCAAAAACTGATATAAAACGTGTCTTTTTGGGTTTGGATAGCCATGCATCATTTCTACGTAGCTGAGGCAGACCAGCATGGCCGGCATTTCATACCGTTCGCCTCCTAGTGTGAATAATTCATCACGACAAACACAACAAATGTTGTGTTCCTATACCGTACGATGCGCAAAACACAAGCTGGTGACGAGAAAACTCCTTATTCATGACTGTGCAATAAAATCCATACGAAAACAAGCCAACGCACATAATACCTCCCAACCACCCGCCGAGAACAACCACGATCTGTAAACACCGCATCCGATTACTGACCGAACACTACATCTAACACTATACCGATAACGAACGGAATAATAATACAATGCTTCATATCAAAAAACAGCTACGTCATTACGTTCTCGGGGGAATATTTTTAAATTCCGTCCGTAGGTGAGCGGCGGGGGCACGTGAACGTCGTTTGTATGCCGCCGCAACCAACGAAAAACGGACCAACAACGTAATCAAAGGGCTGTGGTAATAAAAATAACGCTCTCTGCATTCATAAACGAATAATATGTGGAGCACGGCTGGCTATCAAAATAAATTAGCAATCCGCGTCATTTACAAAAATAAACACAGCAAAACCCTCGTCTCGATTGATTTACCATATTTTCTGGAAAAAACGCAAAACTTTGAACTGCCTTGAAAATAGCACATCGGTTCCCTATAGGTGAAGTCAGGTGTAACGCCGTATTGTACAGGCATTGAATGTTTTTTCCCTAATCGTTCACTACCTGAGCATGGATCCCTGATGCGTACGCATGGTTGGTATCTACCTCAAGTTGTATGCTCAATATCTCAATTGCGTAGCTACGTTAACCGCAGAACACACATCAAGAAGGCGAGCACTTATCATAAATGTAACATTAAGTCCTTGATTGGAGCGAATTTGGTCCGTCACGTTTGTCCAAACTGTTAAAAGCTGCTTTTTCGAATGGGCAGCGCTCGTTGCTCGCGTAATGCAGCTGCAAAATGCTACGTAGCTGCCGTCTAGTTGAGCGATAACTGCTGCTGCCACAATATTACTAATTACTGATACCAGCACGATTTTTAGTGTTTCTTTACACTGCGTTATATTGTACTCAGAATTCGAAAAAATGTTTGAACATGACTCATGATTCACTGAATCAAATACTGACTCATTAACAAAAGAGGAGCAAATCTCGGTTCTCACCGAATGATTCACTGATTCAAACACTGACTCACTGAATAAGAGAGGAGGGAATCTCAATCATGACCAAATGACTCACTGATTCAAGTACTGACTTACTGAACTAAAGAGAATCTAATCACAGTCCTGAATACATGATTCACTGATTAAAACACTGACTCACTGAACAAAACATAATCTAATTTTAGTCCAGATCGAATGATTCACTGACTCAAACAGTGATTTACTGAGATAGGAGCGAATTTCAGTCATGAATGAATGATTCACTGATTCAAACACTCATTAACAAAAGAGGAGCAAATCTTGGTCCTGAACAACCGATTCACTGATTCAAAGGCTGACTCACTGAAAAGAGAGGAGGCAATCTTAGTCATCACCAAATGATTTGCTGATTCAAACACTGACTTATTAACATGAAAGGAACAAATCTCAGTCCTGACCAAATGACTCACTGGTTGAAACACTGACTCACTGAACAAAAGAGAATCAAATCACAGCCATGACCAAATGATTCACTGACTCAAACACTGACTCACTGAAAAGAGGGGACGGAATCTTAGTCATGACCAAATGATTCACTGATTCAAACACTGACTCACTAAACAAAAGAGAAGCCAAATGCAGTCCTTAACAAATGATTCACTGATTAAAACACTTACTTACTAAACAAATGAAAATCTGATCTTAGTCCTGATTCAAACAGTCATTTTTTGAGAGAGAAGTGAAGGTCAGGCATGACCAAATGATTCACTGATTCAAATACTGACTTACTGAACAAAATAGAATCAAATTCTGGTCCTCACTCTAATCTTAATCATCTGACCAACTGATTCACTGATTTAAATACTGATTTGCTGAATGTAAAAAGATTTAGAGCCAAATTAATCACTGACACAAACACAGATGCACAAAACAAGAGGAGAGACTCTAAAAATGAGATTAAATCACTGATCCGCTGAATTAGAGAGGAGGGAATCTCAGTCATCACCAAATGACTCACTGAACAAGAGAGAATGTAATCTCAGTCCTGACCAAATGATTCACTGATTCAAATACTGGTTTGCCAAATAAAATAGGATTTATGACCAAACGATGCTGATTCAAACACTGATCCATTCAAAGTTCTGAGTACAATGGAAGTCAGCTTCTAATAACGTCGCCATAACTGCTGGATTAGCAGGCCTGCCATAAATACACTAATAAAGGGGCATTGGTAATGACAGTAGTAGAAAATGAGTAACTTTTTTAGTTTTGGTTTGATGTTCCTTGGTTCGAAATGTATAAATAGTTTAATACAAATTTATGGCGTAATACCTCTACCAGACGGCTAAAGGAGGCACGTTTTGCATCCAGCCGGGAAAATACGGTAAATCAGCCATTTCAAACCATTTCACCTCCAAATCCGGGCGGACTTGTAGATTAACCCCAGTACCATTTGTCGAGGTTATTAATGGCCCTGTACTCGTTGTGTCTTCTGATATAATCGCAGGCCAGGCACGTGTGCTCTGCCCAGAAGTAGGCCTTTTTCACCTTGAAGTGTTTACGCCAGTCAAAGTACCTCAGGTAAAGATCCTCGTTCTTGTCCAGGAACACGAGATACTCGGCCAGCTCTTTGGGCGAGGAGAAGTCGTCCACATGGATGAACGCGTCCCCCATGACAAAATTCTGATAATTTTCTCTGGGGGGTCCCAGCACCACCGGGACGGTCCCGACCGACAGCGGGTTGTACAGTTTCTCCGTGATGTAGTCTTTGTGGATGGAATTCTCAAACGCCAGGTAGAATTTGCAGCTGGCGATGGTGGGGAAGTAATCCTGGTCCGATACGTACTCGCCGAATGCCTGGCCGTAGGCGTGGATCTCGACGTGCTTGTACAGTTCGTTGTAGTACTTGACGCGGACGTGGTCCGGGTTCCAGTTGCTCACGATCCAGCACACCAGCTTGGTCTTGCTCGGTGGGACAAAAGCCTCTTCGCTCTGAGAGGCCACGATGGCGCCGTAAGGCACTTCGATGTCGGCGTCCTGGCGGTAGTTCAGGGTCAGGTTGAACAGGTTCTCGATGCCCGGCAGCTGGGACGAATGCGACGGAGACTCCAGGTTCATCCAGATCCACTTCTGCATAGGAGGCCGATACGCCGGCGGCATGTTGGACAGGTCGGTGCTGATGTCCCTGTGGTGGATCACGACCGCGTCGGACTTGTTGTAAAGGTTGCGGTCGGCGGTGATGAAGCAGCTGTCGATGCTGAACAGCGAGCCGCACACGTTCAGGTCGTAGGTCTCGCCGAAAGGCCAGAGCCAAACCAGAACCGTGGTCTGGTTCTGCTCGCTCCGGTTGGACAGGAGGCTCTTGACCCGAGCCGTGGACGTCTCCGACTCGACGGGGCCCGACAGCCAGCTGGTGGAGGGTTTGATGTACATCAGAAACAACGTCACAAAGCAGCCCAGTAGGAAGGTGCCAAGCAGGAGGGGTCGTAGGATCCTGTGCGTTGGTGCAGATGGCATACTCTGGCCTTGGAAGGAAACCACAGACCATTAACTATTTAAAAAGAACGTGCTTAAGCAAAACGTTTGGCAACCCCAGTCAAATCACGATTTGTTGTTTGGGTTTCTGTTCCATCGTGTGTGTTTATATTTCGGTCCTACAGTGTGTGTGTGACTGGAAACCATGGTGTTGTGTATTTCCTGTGTAGATATCTGACACATTCACTTATCGTTTGCACGCAGTTTTCTTGCGAAAATAAGCTTTATAGTTACAGTATCTCTATATAATACAGAAGCATAAATAGACTGTGTGTCTACAGCAACGTAAAGCCAACGTCCATTTCGATCAACAACCTGTTTCACAGAACGTATTGTGCTTGTTAAACAGGGCGTACCTGTGTATTAGAGACTCAATCGTGTAATTAAATCAAAACTCACCTTTTCTTTGCTCTCAGGCTTTTGGTCGATGACAGTTTGATCCCTGGTTCATAAATAAATCCAATATCTTTTGCTCGTTTTGTCTTTGGGCGTTAAAAAAGACGCTTTTAGATGACTGCATCCAGGGTGGCCAAGCTTTTGTGTACGAGTGCATATATTACATACCTTACCTTTAAAATTCAGCCCTAAATGCTTACCTGGTAGTCTCGTCGTCATATAGAACGGAAATCTTGCAAAGCTGGTGCTTTGTTTTTGTGGGAAAATTAGAAATGTCGCTATGAAGGCATCCTACGTGCTACATGGTCCAGGTGTGAAAACACAGGGTTTCTCAGGAAGGGTTCCTAAAAAAGGATGGGACAAAATTTAAAATGTTTCTTTGAGGCAGGAACAGAGTTTGTCTTAGAAATAACGAACACAGTTAAAGGTCAGGATGTGGCGTTTCTTGTCTGCTTTTGGCCCGCATCATCCTGCAAAGTTTTCTACCCACTTTATGATCCTCCATAACTAATTGCAGTGGTCTTAACTTTATAAATAACCCTCTGTTCCTTTCTTTTCTGTTCTTTCACATCCTTCTCTTGTTTCCTTCGTCACCTTTCTTTGTGTTTCCCCATTGTGTTCCTGTTCTACAGCGGTGCTTGAAACTTTGTGAAAACTTTCTAATTTCAGAAATAGATTTCTGCACAAATATGAGCTAAAACATCATGGAATTTTCCTAAAGGTCTTCATAATATTATATATATCAGTTAGTATTAGTTCATCGCAAGGTGAAATTAGTCGATGGGATGATCAAGTAAGTGTGAGCAAACGGCTTGTTTTATTTAAAGAACAGGGATCTATCAAAGCCTGATCTTCACAGTGCTTGTTTGTGGAAGTGTATCATGGTCAGAACAAAGAGGAAGAGGTTACAAACCCATCTCTAAAGAGTTTGGACTCTTGTGTACAAATGGAGGAAATTCAAGACAAACAAAGATCACCACAAGAGCAAGGCGTGTAATAAAAAGGAACCCGAGGTAATCAATAGGCAACTAAAGGCCTCTCTCACTTTGGCTAATGTTCAAGAGAACACTGAACAACCACGGCGTGTATACCAGGGTTGCGAGGAGAAAGAAAGGGCATTGCGTGCCAAAAAGAATATTGGCATGGACTATTCAGAAGGTTATTTGGCTAGTTCGGACATCGAACTAGTTCAGTTTTTTTTGCCCCATATTCAAACAAAACTTCCGACTTTGAATAAAACCTGTACGTGCTTGTCTGAAATTAATCGAACAAATGCAAACTCGAGAACCAATTAAAAAGCTCAAATTCAGAGGTTCCTCTGTAGGTATAACATTTTCGTTCAAATACGAAGCGTTATGTCCGGTGAAAGGAAAACGCTGCATGAGATTTCACCATAAGAGCATCATCCTGTCTGTGAAACATGGTGGTGGTGGTATGAGAGTGTGCTGTTTTGCTGCATCTGGACCAGAACGGCTCACCGTCACTGGAAAAGGAAAATATCAGGACACCCTTGAGAACTGAATCTCAAGACCGTGGGTCATGCAGCAAGACAACGAGCCTAAACACACAATGATTAAAGAAGAGTAAAGTTGACGTTTTGGAACGGCCAAGTCCAAATCTTGAGCTTAATCCAATGCTAATGTTGTGGAAGGACCTGGAGAGAGGAGTTCAAGTGAGGAAACCCTCCAACATCCCAAAGTTGGGCTAAAGATACTGAAAGCTCATATATACACACATTTGTTTATGGGTTCTCATGGCATACTTTTAGGACGTGTGTGTGTGTGAAAATCTGATCTTAAAGGCCATATTTATGTAGAAATACAGAGAAGATTGGGTCACATGATCGAACCAAAACATGAGTGGACCTGCGTGTGTGTGGATACTGCCATCTTCAGGACATAAGTATGACATGATTGACATGGTTTTGCCGCCCCGTGTCCTACCTCGGTCCTGGTTTACCCCACAGCGCGCAAAGCGCGCGCGCGCGCGTGTGTGTCTGTGTGTGTGTGTGTGTGTGTGTGTGTGTGTGTGTGTGTGTGTGTGAGTCATGTCCACAATTTGTGCTGGCTCTGAGTCATAACAATGTGAGCACCGATTTGGAGGCTTGTCGGTGCACATAGACCTTTGTGTGTTAATAAAACCATGATATGCAAATTGCACGTCACCTCACACACACACTCTCACACACACACACACACACACACACACACACACACACACACACACACACACACACATTATCGATTAGGCTCACACACCAAACACCAAACACCTGTACGAACGATTGCTGTGCTCCTCGGGTTATGACATCATTCTGCTCAGGATAAAGTGCAGGATTTTGGGCCATGTGTTGGACTCACGTGCCTGATAGGTGCGCGCCTGGGTGCGAATGCCTTTCTGGAGCGCGAGCTCGCGGCGCATAATCGTAATCACAACACATTGCATAATGTAGGCTACACTGCAAAAGGGAGTCCGGGTCTGTAAAGAAATGTTTTGAGGGCGCGCGCGTGACACTGAAGGACGTCTCGGCACGCGACCAATTATTTACACCGACATTACGGCATGCGGACAACAAACCCAGATCCTTTTCGAACCCCCTCGTGCACACCTGCCATCAATCACGTGCATTACAAACGCGTTTCGGTACGATCATCACCTCCCGCATCCCTATTGCGCCAAAACAAAAGGATGTCTTTTTTTGCTCGAGCGAGCGCGCGCTTGTTTTTATTTCATCCCATGCACCCTGGATAAAGATGGAGCAAAAAAAACGCTGCACTCACCATCGCCTTGGCTCTGTGTGTGTGTGTGTGTGTGTGTGTGTGTGTGTGTGTGTGTGTGTGTGTGTGTGTGTGTGTGTGTGTGTGCGCGCGAGAGAGAGAGAGACAGCGAGCCTAGAGGAGGCTGGGCGAGATCATCATCCTTCCGTTCGCATCGCTGCGTCTCTCGCGCACCGCACGCGCATGTGTGAAACGATGAGAAAACCCCAGCCAAGGTGGACACGCGGGGGGCTCGAGACACCCAGCCATGCTCCTTCCGTTTTTTTCCCAGCCCTCTACAACCCCGACGTCGGTGTGGAGCAGGAGCGCGCGAGTGTGTCAGTGAGTGAGAGAGAGAGAGAGAGGAAGCGAGCGCGCGCGTTTGTACCACTGCGGAGCAGCAATGCAACAAAAGGAGACGAGTTGGTGCACGAGCAGGTGCAGGCCCCCCGCGCGTCCGAGATCTGCACGAGATCTCGTTCAAACGGCTCCATCAAATGAGGAGCCATTGATGAATTGATTGATTGATTGATCCGTATTCTCTGAGTGATCGATTTTGCGTAAAAAGGTGATGTCACCCCATCAATGAATGGTTCATTAAGGGAGAAGTGAGGAATAATTTTGGCTCCTTTAAGAACCAGGATCTTTAAAAAGCAGGTCCATAAATGAATAGTTCATAAAGGGAGAAGTGAGGAATCATTTTGGCTCCTTTAAGAACCAGGATCTTTAATAAGTAGGTTCATAAATGAATGGTTCATAAAGAGACCAGAATGGGAATGAAGAACCATTTTGGCTCCTTAAAGAACGTTTTAAAAAAGCAACTCCATAAATGAAGGGTTCATAATCTTTAAGAAGCCAAATTGGTTCTTTAAAAAGTCCAGGTTCTTTAAAAATCAGGTCCATACGTGAATGGTTCATAAACAGACCAAAATAGGAACAAGGAACCATTTTGGCTCCTAAAAGAACACCTTAAAGCAACTCCATAAATGAATGGTTCATAAACAGACCAAAATAACAACAAGGAACCATTTTGGCTCCTAAAAGAACATCTTAAAGCAGGTCCATAAATGAATGGTTCATAAAGAAACCAAAATGGGAAGCGAGGAATCATTTTGGCTCCTTTCAGAACCAGGTCCTTTAAAAAGAAGGTCCATAAATGAATGGTTCATAAACTTTAAGGAGCCAAATTGTTTTTCTCTAAATGCAGGTCCATAAATGACTGGTTCATAAATGGACCAAAATGGGAATGAGGAACCATTTCGGCTCCTTAAAGAACCTTTTAAATACTCGAGCTACTGAGATGAATAAGCATTTTGTACCACAGAAACTTTCTTCTGTTCTGTTTATTTATTTAGGTTATTGATGTTGTTTTTATTTTTGAGAGCTATCTAAAGATCTAGAGGAGGAAACCCAATGTGGTATCTTAAGAAGTTCTGGCAGTGTGAGCCAAATTCCCTTACTCTTACATCAATATGAGAAGGAAACGGTACCCTCTCTTGTCCTGGTTGGGGTTGCCAGTACGTTGCAGGATCCCTCTGGATTTCCAGCAGTTCTTAAGGACGGTTCGCTTTGCTGGGCTTTGCAATGTTTTTCGGGTGGTGTGGTTCACAATGAATTATAGGCTCCGGGCCCCCTGACCAGGGGTCCAAATGGGATCTTTCATTTTCAAAATGGGACCTTTATTTGAGACAGGTACAAAAAAAGCAAACACCAGACACAAATTGTTTCATGGTTCGTCCTTTTAATGTTTGATCTTCACAAGCGTTTGGCGACACCGGCTTCGTTTGCGTGCTAATACTCGCAGAACAGGAATGAAGAACCTTCACGTACACCAAAAATCACCACAGATTAACAACCGGAGCGGCTCAGGAAATGGAAACAGAATCACAGGATCAACTTCTGTACCTGATCGTATGGAAACAAACCAAACTAAACGAGTTTAACCTCAAACCTTCACCTAATTCTAATAAAAGTAGATTGAAAAGTCTAATCAGCCGTCCTGCACTTTTTCCCATTTACCTTCATCACATGAACATTTTGTTTTAACTTGCTTCCAGGATGCAGACATAAACGTGACTCAGGCGCCCATGTCCACCGCATGGACGAGGGATGATCTTCACACTGGCTTCCTCTCCCTCAGACAGAGCCAGTCGTGCCGGTCAGGACAGGCACTCAGAATTGCCGTTGCTTGAATTCTGTGCGTCCTTTCCGTTCGTTACATAACAAAAAGTAGTCCCTTTGCTTTTACATCTGCTCTTGTTCTGGCGCTGAATTAATATCTCGCCTAAATGGTACCGATAGGAGGAGCACAACTCAGGGTGCACCTACAAATGCAGTGATGGTGACGGTGATGGTGATGGTGATGGCGCAACTGAAACGTGGGAGCTCTGAGTTTTATCACGACCTGGCAAAGAGGGACAGAAAGAAACAGCAGATGAGGAACAGCTTCCACTTAAACGAGCGAGGACACGCTTTAGATTTACTTTAGCGTTATGCAGAACCTGTGGGGGGTGGGGCAAAAGCGTACGTGATTGTTTAGGTTAAAATAAGTTTGGTAGTTAGTAAAATAAATCAGAGTCACGCCTTTTCTTGCAGTAATAACTTAACAGTTCGTTCAGTCAACTTCATTAAGCATTTCATCCAGGTTAGGCTTTAATACGTTATGAGCCTATCCCAAAAACGTCCTCTAGAGAGTGCTAGAACAGTATGTGGAACCACACAGGCACTCGCACCTCAGACTAGTTAAATTAAAAACTTAACCCGCTACAAACCATCCTCAGGTTCGTCTTACGACATAGAGTGTTGTGCAAAAGTTTTGGCACCCCCGGTCAAACAAAAATCACATTTTAACGAAGCCCAGTCCGGGGTTCGAACCCAGAACCGGTGGCTCTTGTTTGTGAGCCAGAGCAGCAGCGTTAGCAGAACCACAGCCCATACTGGGGTGCCAAAACTTTTTACGTTCTACTGGAGCCATTTCTCCTGCTCGTCCCTGAACTTGTCGGCCCACTTGCGCGTGATCTCCAGGTACACCGTGGGTTTGTTGGGGAGGTAATCCAGGTACGGTGTCTGCCCTCTGGTTTTGGGCACGGCACTCTCGATCTGTGTGCCCTCGTGCCACTCGTTGAAGGAGGTGATGGACATGATCTCGGGCCGGGTCTCCAGCGCCGCACTCAGGGACGTCTCGTAGTACCTGCCGTTGATGCGGTTCCTGGTGTTCTGGTTGTTCCAGGGCCGGATGCTGGTGTCCACGTAGCCCGGGCCGGCGCTGGGGATGAATATGAGGCCGTTGGCATCGCAGAAGGTCTTGATGGACCTCCAGTTTCTGTAGGACGAGCCGTACGAGAACCCGTTGGTCGCGAAGTAGGTGTAGACGGCGTCAAAGCCGGAGGTCAGGATCTCGTCTCGGTGCTTCTCCTCCACCAGCAAAGCGGCGAAGACGCCATCGTATGCCGTGCCCCGGACGCTTCTCTTCCCGCCGCTCTTCAGAAGCTGCGCCCAGACGTCGGGGCTCTGCAGGTACGAGTCGTAGATGTAGAACAGCGGCAGCAGCTTCCCCGTGTGGGATTTATATCTGAAGAAGGCCGGATGTTCTCCGTACCTGTGTGAAGAACATGGCATGACATCGGCCGGTTCGCTGCTGCTGATCCATTTATTATTCTTTTATTGATTTACTCTAATATTCCTTATCGTCACTGTAAATTCTCATATGCAGGATGTGGACGGAAACCCCAAACTATTTATTATACAGTAGTTATATTTTCTGATATTTTATTTCTTAGAGTCTCGATTTTATTATCTTTTATTTACCTTTTCTTTTTTATCTTCTTTATTTTATTTAGTATATAAACTATTTGCTTTGTATTTTATTAGTGTCTCTCGTTATATTGTATTATATTTTCCTCTTATATTCTTTATTTTGTTTATTAAATATATATTAATATACGTTATTATATTCTCTATTGTATTTATAATACTCTCTATTTTATTATATTTTACTTTCTCAATTTACTTATTATAATAATAATCTTTAGTTTATTTACTATATGTACTCTATATTATTAGATTCTCTATTTTATCATATTTTATTTATTGTATTTTATTGTTTTTAGATTCTATTTTATTTAGATTTTGTTTTTTATTAGATTTTCTATTTTATTTATTAGATTATCTACGTTTTTATACTTTATTTATTAGATTTTCTTATTATATTCATTATTTTATCTGTTATATATATACACTATTATATTCTCTATTTTATTTATTATATTGTAGTTATTTTATCTTATTATATTCTTTATGTTATTAGTTATTTATTTTATCATATTTTAGTTATTAGATTTATTTAGTCTCTTTTTTAGTTATATTTTGTCTATTGTTATTACATTTTCTATTTCACCTATTAGATTCTCTAATTTATTATAGTTTATTTATTATATTTTCATATTTTTTTATTTTGTTATATATACACATGATATTATATTCTCCATTTCTTTTATTCAATTTTCTTTTTATCGTATTTTATTTATTAGATTTTTTTATTATATTATCTATTTTATTTATATCTTTTTTTCTTATTATATTTTCTGTTTCATTTATTAGATTCTCTGCTTTATTATAGTTTATTTATTATACATCTAATTTTGTTATATATACGATCTTAGATTCTCTATTTTATTATTGTTAAACTTTTTTTTATTATTCATTTTATTTAGCTTCTGTCTGTATAACCTATTTATTCTTATAAATGTATTATTTATGTAATTTTAGCTTAAGTCTTATATATAACAGCTAGGCTTCCCAAACAGGTCGGGTCCCTTTTTGGGTCTTGGTTCTCCCAGGGATTTGCCTTGCCACTGTCACCCTAGGATTTCTCAGTTGGGGCTGTGGGAGTGAGATGTAACCGTGTAATGTAGGATAGGCGAATTATTAAAAATGATGACTGGTGCTCACTTCTCGATGATGTACTTGATGTTTTCGAGCATGTTGGCATCGTCCCTCCCGTTGTACGGCTCGATATGGAAGGCCACCTGCACAAAAAATGGGATTAAAGCCCAGAAGGGGTCGAGCGACAGATTTTAGGCGCGTTCTGAACGTTCTCCTACTTTCACTTTGTATCTCTGAGCTGCTGCCAGAACCAAAGGCACGATGTCATCGGTGGGTTCTCCGTTCTCGTCCTTCATCCCAGGCGGGTACCAGGATATCGCGAGAACACCTGCAGGAAAAAAATGTTGTTTTGGGTGGCACATAAGGCATCAACATGTATTTTGTCCATATACTGGTTGTTCTGCCAATCAGTGTCTCTAACATGGCACTGGTATTCAGCTCACCTATGGCTGCAGTCCGAAACTGCTGCATGTGAGCCTCTATGACAGATGGGTCCCGTGAGCTGTACGCCCCCAGAGCGGGGTAAAAACTGGCGCCGATATCATCCGGAGGCTCGTGTCGGCCCGTCGGGAAGCCTGCTGCTACCTTCTGGTCCCAGTGTGGAAGGAGGGGGTGATTCCAGTGAATGTACTTCCCGTCAAACTCCGGATTTCCAAACCACGTGTAGTAGAAAGCGTGCACGTTATAATTAGGAGGAGGAAAAGCTCCGGCTTGGCTCGAAGCCTTTTCCTCCGGCGTCTTCTTGGTCACTGCCATGTCACGGATCTCGGCGTCGCCGTCCGGCTGCACGCGGTCCTCTCTCTGCCTTCTCTGAGGGAAGACATCGAGCCCAAAGCCGTCGGCCGAGACGTCGGCGTCCGGGATCAGGTTCTTCAGAACGACCGTTATGACGAAGATGAGCAGGGCGAGGGCGGTCAGGGTGGCACAGGTTTTACGCCTGAACCGTGCCATTGTTCAACAAGGAGGCCCATTCCAGACTCAGTGGGGCGGTGCTTGTTCTGACCTCGGTGTCTTCAGGTTTGCTATGGATCATGTTGCTGTTTTACTAAAACAGAAGAGCAGATATTGATCAGAAGGGTTCAGGGTTGAACGCTTGCCAAACTGCCACCCTTAACCCTCAACTGCTTGGACTGTGCCTTGTCGGATTACGCTATGCCAAACAGCAAAGAGGTTATTACACAGGCCTTACTAACGATCTTCTGGATGGATGAAGGTGAATCTCCTCACTTACGTTCCTCAAACTGGTGGAAGCTTTAGAGAAAGCAAAGGTTCTCCAATGGACCAATGGAGGACCAGATATATTTAATGAATATGGTTTTGGAAGAGATGTTTGTGATGGTGCCCACAAACATGATGCATAAATATTAAATATTAGTTTATAGGCACGTCCATACAGAATGGAATCTGATAGCACTTTATGTTGAACAAGACACATAACTACATTGTTTAACGAAGGAAGATGTGATGCAGCGCGAATATAAGCCGGCAACTGATTGTTAAGATCGCCCATTTCTGTAAATAACAAACAAAAGTATTCATTAATGCACAATAATGAATAAGCGGTACCTTTAGAAACATCGTGGTGCCTTGTTATTGTCAGTACGGTTCACCCGGAAGATCGGGCTGTATCAAAAACATACACCTTCCTAACAAAGTGTGCACTATTGAGTCTGTAGAGGCCATATTATACACCCTATGTAGTGCACTCTGTAAGGAGAAAGGGGTAATTTGAGATTCTGCCACAATGAAGCAAAACGTTCGCTGGGTTTTAACCCGTTAACGGCCGTTTAAACCTAAAATAAATAGTTTATAAAATCGTATTCGCAAACGTAATTTCACTGCAGCGCTTTGAAAAGAATTTAGATCGTATACAAATATTTATATCGTAATTTTATGTACTGTGAACCCTTAAACCTGTTTATACGTTAGTTTAATGCTAAATTCAAACTATCGGTGTCACACTCGTGTCTAAAACACACTTGCTTTAAATGTGATACAACGCTATAAAACTATATAATGTGAAAATATATCATTTTTAATGTTATCTGCTTTAACACTGTTGGCTAATCGTTGCCAGGCACATACACAGCCATCCATAATGGCGTCACAACTCACGTGTTCGTGATGAGCGCAACTTTTGGGAATTGTAGTTTTTCAAACCAAACGTAAATTTGCTGCATGACAACATCCACTACTTTAAAGTCCTTTTGACCTCAATATGTTTTTCAAATCGCCAAAAGGTTTTGGTTTGGTTTGGGACCATCTCGATATTTTTGGGAGGATGAAGGCAAGCGAGCACTTGAATCAAAAAGAGACCTGTGGAGAACATACCAAGCTCCATACAGCCCTTAAACTCAGAGCAGGGTTGATCCCTGGTCACTAGTGTTCATCAAGTGTTGGTGAAAGCTTCATATTTCTCTGTTTAACTTTGTTTACGCCTATACATATGTCCCCGTATGTATATTATCTATTTTCTCGAATTATATATTTTCTTAAATATATTGAGTATTAATATTCTGTTATTTACGGTAAAAAAAAAAAAAAAAGTGTCTACATTACTGGTTTTGCTTATAACGCTGTGATTTGTTATTGCTCCAGAGTTGAATCAAATCTCCAGACTTGTACAGCTTCTACAGCTTCTGCAGCTTCACCGATGTAACGTGCAATATCCACAAGGGGGCAGTGTCATTCTTCATATACTGTATTACAGTTGAGGAGCCCAAGAGTTCCCAATACTTTTCCCTCAAACAACATAATTAAATTATACTCAAATCCGTATTTTGACGTGTTATTTAAAATGTGAATGGGATAAATGCATAGACGTTACAAAAATTAAATAACACAACAATTTAAACCAGGTCTCCCATACACAATTAAAGCTTAATGCGCTAGTTTAGACATCAGTCGACTTCATTTTAATGATATAACAAGTCTGATTTACTGAAAACAAGTGTCACCTAACGTAAAACACATTTTTCAATTTGTTTATGTATTTGTTATGGTTTTGTGTTTACGCGCCATTTCCAAACAAAGCTGTTCCCAGATTAGCTCGTATGACACATGTATATGCCAGTAAATTTGGTTCGACATGTTTTAACATCAGGTTAAAACCACTTGTAAAAGGAAAGCTCTACCTGGACGTAACTACAATGAAACAGCGATGTGGAAACCAAAACAAAATTTATTTTCATAATAACAACATACAGAGCAATGACATTTACTGGTTGGTAGCTACTGGTGGTTCTGTTACACTCTCGGGTCTGATGTGTTCTGTTTTCTTCTTTCGATGTTAGAGGATTTAGATTTGTTTGTTGCTTACATTAAGAAAATGAATGAACAATAATAATTGTAGACTCTCAGTGCTTCCATCAAACCAAAGAGCGTCTTATTAAACATTATTGATATCCCAGTTCTGCTTATTCTGGACCTGCTCCAGTCCTTCAGTCCTCCAGTCCTTCCTCGGCGTTCTTACTTTTTCATGATGGACGAGATGTCCAGGAACACACTCTGAAAGACAAGATAATGATCTGTTAAGCTCACAGAAGATAAACCAAACCATATGGAAGTAATCAGCTTCTCGATTGAGCCATAATAACAGCACTGTTTTTGTCACATAGGGGTTCCATCAGGTCTGTAAAATGTTCTTGTCCTGTTCTACCACTAACTGTAGGAGTTAGGGGGCCTATTGAACTGCTGCTCCACGGAATCCAACAAGTTTTCAGTTTTCTGATTGAGGTCCAGTCCTTTGCATGATCCCTCTTCTTATCTTATTTTATCTCCTTTGTGGATGTTTCTCCATACCGTCAGGTCACTATTAGGGTCTTGAGATGTTCTTGTGTCGTTTCTGCCAATTTTAGCCCCAGCTTTCACAAATTTCACAAACTTTCTTTGGGCTGAAGGTACTTTAAATTGCTGGAGAAATTTCAAAACATGAGTGGATCTCCAAAAAATGGTGACTTCTCATGATCGTAGTGGTCTTTCGAGACCCTGGAGGAATTTGAAGACCTCGGCAGAATCTCAAGAAACTGGTGGAACTTCAAGGTATCATTGGAGTTTCAAAACACTGGTGGAATCTTAAGACCCTGGTGGAATTTCACGAGACTGGTAGGATTTCAGGATCCTTGGTATAAGCTCAAAACTCTGGTGGAATCTCAAGACACTGGTTTAATCTTAGGATACGGGTAGGATTTCAGGATACTGGGTGTAATCCCAAAACACTGCTGGAATCTCAAGAGGCTGGTAGAGTCTGGAGACCTTGGTGAAAATGTTGGACACTGATGGCAATTTTGGAAGCTCAAGAACTCATAATGCCGGCTTTCTGAAGCGTTTTTAGAACTTAGAACCAGGGCCTTATACTGCAGTTTTTATACAAAAATTTCGGCACTCTCAGGAAAAAGTTTGCTTAAAACTGCATTCTGGTATTTTTGTTTTTGTGGAAACCTTTTTTTTTTTGCAAACATAGTTGATTGTATAGCATTAGATGTCATTAGATTTGGAGTGATTAAGACTCAGCTATAGTGAGTCATGACTTGTTTGTACCAAGGTTATAACCACAAAACCGCAGAACTAAGAGCTACAGGCTACATGATACAAGAACATCCTATGCAAATACCCTAGCTATTTAAATTAGTACTTGTTTTTTAGTACAGCTGACGTTTTTCGCCTCCATGCACTGAACAGTTTTAATACTCCTGAACCCTAAGATCTTCTTAGGGCTGGTGGAATCCCTGCTACATCTTAAGGCACTTGTGGAAGAAGTTAAGGCACTTGTGCCTTCATTAGAGCTGCCTGGAAAGCCACTCATTTAGAGAAAGCTAAACCAAACGTCAAATAGTTTTGATTTTAGCCCTGAGATTCTGATCTAACAGTGGTTACTCACAGAAGACTGAATTCTAAGAGCTGAGGACTCGAGCCTCTAAACGAGCAGGTCAGTGGCCGTTTGCCTTTTGGCTCTACTTGCCATTGACATCCTTCGTCCTCCCGGCGGTGGGTTCATGGGTAGCTCGTTGAGCGAGCCAAGCTCCGACTCAGAGCTCCTCGTGGTGGTGCAGGACGGGCTGTCCGAGTCACTGTCCGAAGGCATCCTTGCCATGAAGCTGGCCTTCCTCGGGTTGGGGTAGAAGTCGCTGTTCATGGAGTCCGTTTCATCGTCCGCTGGCTCTGGGACGTGGCAAGGTCTGAGCACGCCGCTGCGGAAGCAGCCCGGTATCTCGGCGTGGCTCGGCCTTTGGGAGAGCTGACCGTCGTGACTTTGTTGGCCAGAGATAGAAAGTTTGCTGTCCATACACGAACCGCTGCTGCTCTCCGGACCCTGGTTGTCCTCGTTTTCGTCATCCTCTGTGAGCTCCGCGGGAGCTTGGAAGCGCAGATCGTGGATGAATCCTTGGCTCTGCTGTCGTGTTTGAGTTATGCAGGAGACAGGAAGAGTGGTGTCCGGAAAGTGCCTCTGCTCAGCTATGGCCAACCTGGTTAGGTCCATGTGCTCTGGTGGACTGCATGTTTTTGAGGTTCTGCGTGGCGACGAATCCACGGTCGGCGCTTGCCTCATCCTGAAAATGCTGTCGTCCTCCGTGAACTGCACTCCAGACAAGACTTGTTTGATTTTCTTTGTGCCTAAATGAGATATCTCCATGAGGTTCAGGAAGAGAGAAACTCCTCCGACGATGAGCATAAAGACCATAAAGATCGTCTTCTCTGTCGGCCTGGAGACGTAACAGTCTACGACGTTGGGGCAAGGCACCCTGTCACACTTGTACAAGGGATCAAGCCCGATGCCGTACAAGATATACTGGCACACGATGAAGCCCACCTCAAGCACGGACCGGGTCAGGATATGGATGATATATGTGCGCAGCAAAGCTCCTCTTAGAGGAGCCTTCTTGACCCTCTTCTGCTCCTCCAACTTACGAAGTTCTCGCTCCAGCCGCTTGTGCTCGTCCAGCAAGAACTCGGTCTCCTCCAGCTCCACCCGAATCTGAGCTTTCCGTTTATGCCTTTCCTTCTCCAGAGCTCGGAGCCGGTACAAAGCGTGGCCCATGTAGACCAGCGAAGGCGACGAGACAAAGATGATCTGCAGCACCCAGAACCGTATGAGGGAGATGGGGAAGGCCTGGTCGTAGCAGACGTTCTTGCAGCCTGGCTGCTCCGTGTTGCAGATGAACTCGCTCTGCTCGTCGACCCAGACGTCCTCGGCCGCCACGCCGAGCACCAGCATCCGAAAGATGAAGAGAATGGTGAGCCAGATTTTGCCCACAATGGTGGAGTGGATGTGGACCTCCTCCAAGATGCTCCCCAACAGGTTCCAGTCTCCCATTTTTTACTGCCGCATGTCCATGCCAGGATTAAAATCAGCCACGGTGAAAACTCCGGTCAGGTTGAGTCATCACGGAGAAGAACAGCACATCTTTGCTTTTGGTGCTATCAAGACTTGGAAGTCCACACATTCACAGATTGGAGGGTCTTCATTTCATTTCATTAAAAAAGAATAATCCATTGTTCACCACCAAAACGAACAATAACAGGAGATGAAGCTTGGCTTCTTTGATCATATCCTTCTCAGAAAACACTTTAAAAAAAATTACTTTATATCCGTCAGTCCAGTCGTTTACACCCGGTGTGAAACGCAGCTTCTCACTGCGAATCTGCCTATAGTGAATGTTCCCGACCGATGCAGGATGCAGAGTTCACATTGATCCGAAACGGCCCAGACAATGCCCCATGGCAGATGCCATCCCATGAGTGCACCATCAACACCACTAAAAATATTTTGTAATCACTGTGCTACTCTGGCATGTCCACTGGCTCTACGTGAATTATCCAGTTGGTATAAATATAAAGATTTGACCTAATCAGATATATCTATCATATTAATGAATGTAATGCGTAATCTAAAAAGCCAGATGATCATCTTGATGAGTCTGATCTGGGTGCCCGTCCAGAACAACATGACCTTTCAAAACCAAACAGTGTGATCCTAATAAACCAAATATGACTTTATTTGAGCACTTTTCTCTCTGGATCTGGTCATGGATCTGACCTTGACCTGTCAATGCTGTAAAGGTTGTTTGTCAGTACTGTATGGTACACCATTTATGAAAAGTACAGCACCCTTCTGTTTGGATGGAACGTCTCCATACTTTTGCCTTCGTTCAAGTTCATTTCATGCCCAATTAAGTACAAAGAGAACAAAGGCACTAACTGATAGGCGTTTCACTTCTCCAGAAGCCCTAGTTCCTGCTTTTTCTCTATGTGTGGAGTGTGGTATGTTCTTCACATGACGACGTGGGTTCCTTCCAAACTCCAGAAAGCTTGCTAATAGCTGGACTGTTGTCATATTAGTCATTCAGAGCAGTACAACCCTCAAGTGCTTCGTTCCTGGACTTTTTACTTTATTTACTGTGTTTGTTAGGTATCTGTACTTTATTTGATTATTACTGTTTAATTATATAATATAATATACTATAATATAATATAATATAATATAATATAATATAATATTTTTTTACTTTTACTCACTGCATTTCAAAAGAAAAATCTGTACTTTTTACGCATTACATTTACAAAACAGACTCATTTATCTTTTATGAATTTACCTATTTTATCTGTCTATTCATTTTACATTTAAATTTACATTTACAGCATTTAGCAGACGCCCTTATCCAAAGCGACTTACAATTGGTACAGTCTCACGATCCAAGTCATTGTGGGTTAAGGGCCTTGTTCAAGGAGCCAACAGTGGCAGCTTGGCAGAGGTGGGATTTGAACCCTAGACCTTCTGTTCCAGAGTCCAGTACCTTAACCGCTAGGCTACCACAGTCCCATTTTTCTTTGTTATTCAGGAAATTCCAGTCTTGTAACGTCTTTCTAACGCTTTTTAACGTTCAGCCTAACGCATTTTCATTAATATTTAAAAAATCTATATAGTATTTCTAAAAGTGTTGCAAAAGTATTTAAATTAAGAGGTGTTGTGTAGTGTTGCCCTAAAAATCTGTGAAGCTGCAGTTTGCTGGTCTAAAATGCAGTGATGATGTTTCAAGGAGCGATCTAGGAGCATTTATTTAAAAAATCCACAGCATTTTGTATATTTTGTTTCCTCGTGTCTGAAAAAGGGCACTGGTGATCCTCTGGTGAACCTGATAAGTACCGGGTCAGTCTTCCGAGGGTGCGAACGACAAAATGGTCCATCTAACCCATGGCTGCACGTGAGCGCGTTATCCTGACGTGCCCTACGCGGGAGGGGGCGCGTATGTGGCGAATGTGTCCCACTACACACTCATGAGGCAACCAGCCGTGCCTCGGGCCTTTAATTAGCTTTCCATTGGCCTCTGACAGAGTCGATGAAGGATTGATTTGATTTTCTCTGGCAGGAGCCACAGGGTCACACTGGGTGACCTGTTACATAACGGCTTCGTTCAGATCTGCAGAAAATATCCAGCGCTGTCGTTCCTGCGGGCTTATGCACAAAAGATTCTTTAAATGAAACAAAGCTCTGCAGGGAAAGCAGTGCATGTTTTGAAAAAATGTCAAAGCAAACAAAAATTTCCAGATCAACCAGCAATTTTTGCGCTGTTTGCGTTGTCGTGAACGTGGGGCACCCCTAGTCTGGTGTGCTACTGACAAAGGCCGGGTATATGAACACGCTGAGACTCAGAAGGACCCTGGAAAGGCGGAAACAAAAACTCAACCCTGATGCCAACCAAAACCAGGGACCAGGACCTTCAGCCTGGCAGAACAAGGGGAAAACTTAA